>VZUI01081930.1:22305-56866 GCA_013401135.1 Cettia cetti | reverse complement strand
GCCCGGCCCCACCGAGGGCGGAGCGGCGGCGGCGGGCGCGGGAAGGCTCGAACGGGCGGCGGGGCCGGCGGTGAGCGGCGGGAGGGAAGGAGGGGTGGCGGCTACCGCCCCACCGAGACCCCATGGGCGAGACATTCCCGGAGCGGGGCAGCCGCGGGGAATGGGGGTCTCTGCCGGGGTCCGGCGGGCGGCTTGTCTGGGCTGCCCTGGGACGGCCGAGCGAGAGGCCCCGGCTTGCCAGGCCCCTGCAGGCCTCGAGAGCCCGGGCCCCCGTCCCCGCGGTGCGCCCGTCCCCGCGGTGCGCCCGTCCCCGCGGTGCGCCCGTCCCCGCGGTGCCCCCATCCCCACGATATCCCCATTCCTACAGTGTCCCTATCTCCTACCCCATGACCTTATCAGCATGTCCCTCTTCCCCGCAGTATCCGGTGTCCCATCTCCTGTTCCCTTGTCTTTTTCCCGATGCCCCCATCCCTGTGGCTCCTCCTAACCCTATGTCCCCATCCCCACGATGTCACCATCCCCACAGTGTCCCCATCTCCCAACCCTGTGCTTCCCTCCCAGCAATGTCCCCATTCCCATGCCCTCATCCCCACAGTGTCTTCATCTCCCATCCCATGTCCCCATCCCCTTGGTGTCTCCATCCCCATATCCCCATCCCTGTGGGTGGTTGAACCGGTGGCTGTTCCAGGAGCTCTCACCTTGTCCCCCCACCTGCTGCTCTTCCTGAAGTGTTTCCTTTTAACTGAGGTTATTTCTCCTCTTTTTTCCTCTCCATAAGCAGGCAGGTGGGAGCAAAGATGCCATCAGCGCAGAAGCCGATGCGCTACGGCCACACCGAGGGACACACTGATGTCTGCTTCGATGACACCGGCAGGTAACAGCCGCAGAGACCCAGAGAGGGATAGGCTGCTTCCTGTTTGATGCTTTCCCAGGAGTTTGGCATTAGGAAAATTTATTCACTGAAGGAGTGGTCAGCCATTGGCACAGCTGCCCTGTGCTGTGGTGGAGTCCCCATCCGTGGGGGGATTTAAAATCCCTGTGGATGTGGCACTTGGGGACAGGGATCAGCAGTGCTGGGAGAATGGTTGGGCTCGATAAACTCAGAGGGCTTTTTCAATCTTAATGATTCAGTAAGTTTCTGTATCAGCCTCTGCTGTGTGAGATACTGGGATGGATTTATGGCCTGGCATGGTCCAAGAAATCCTTTGGGTTTTGCCTGTGCTGAGAACTGGCTGTGTGGTGTATTTAGGTGCTCTGAGTTTAGAAGTGATTGATTTATAACTTGAATGTAAGCATATATATATCCCTATGTGTGAGTGTGTGTATATATATATATATATATCTCACTATGTGTATATATAGTAAGTATTCTATATATAAAAACTCTATATGCACATTATATGGGAGTGACTTCATAGATTTTAGCAGAAATCAGTGTAGTGGGGGAGTAAATACGTTTATATATGCACTAAGGAATTAAAAATAGAGTTGAAGGAATGCAATATTGGGATTTCTATATTTTAATCTCTTCCTTTTGCTAGTTCTTGAATGTATAAATCCAAACTATATATTTAGTATTGCCTTTTTATAGACTAAAAGGTAAACTAAAAGAACCCCAGGGCTCTCAAAACAAACTCAAAGGATACACCTTATATAGTGGTTATGGTTAAAGTCCATATTATTTTATTCCTTTCCTAAGTTCATTCTCGTTGCAAAGACTGTTCATAAGAGATGGTCTGGTAACAATCCCTTGAAACCACAAAAAGCCTCCTTTGGCATTACAACCAAGTGCTTAAAAAAGGATGCAGATTCCTGGATGTTAACAAATCCTGTGTCTTTCCACAGCTGCATTGTGACTTGTGGCAGTGATGGAGATGTTAGGATTTGGGAAAACCTGGATGATGATGATCCAAAGTCCATCAATGTGGGAGAAAAGGCCTTCTCATGTGCTCTAAAGGTAAGGGTGTTAACACAACTCCTCACAGTTGTGGATTTTCTTACAGATTGTGGATTTGCCAGCTCAGGGATGCAGCTTCTGTGGGTAACAATAAACAAGAATTACCTCTGACAATTCATTCTACCCCATACACAGCTGTAGAGGAATTATCACTTATGCTAAACTCCTGTAATGGTTTTTCCTCTCCTCTTCCTTCACATTCAGTTACATTAATTTCTGACTTTGATCTCCTTTCTGAGAAACAAAGCCAGCAGATTAAGCTAATTATGCAGTGAACTTTTCAGGCTGTTTCAATGTTTTCCCACCATGTGAGTTGCAAGAATTTTCCCAGCATAGGATGTGATCATCAAGTATTAGGAAGAAAGCCAAGATGTTGTTTTATGTGGGCCTGTGTTAAAGTCCAAGGAATTATAATCTGTATTAATCAAAACTTGTTCTCACAAAGTGAGTAATGGTTTGGTAACACTTCTTTTTTTAATAATTGGTTGATGTTTCACTCTCAAAATTGTTGTTTGGCCTAAAGATGCCTCTGAACCAGTGTCCCCAAGGTGAGGAGAGGATTTATATAATAGAAAATAATTATTTTTACTATGCATGTTCATGTATTTAGCTTGAGAATTGTCACATTATTTCCTTCATGTCCATTTTTTTTGTACTGCATTAATCATAGTGGGTCTAAAATACTGTCTTTGTGGCAATTTTGGAAGAGAAGACTTCCAGAAACCTACATCAGTTCTACAAATATTGTGTATTTAACCTGGCAGTGATAAAGAGAAAATTTAAAATTGTTTTTCAACTACTTGTGATTTTGTAGAGGAGTATGAAAGAGGAAATAAATGAATAAATTACATATTTGTAATGCATTATAAGAATTACCATTGGAAATCTTATTCAGAACTATTACCTTAATTGAATCCTCTTTCTTATGTACTTTTTAAAATACCTCATATGTCTATTCCTCAATAACTGTAAAGTCTATTTTCATCATTGATTTTTAGAGTATTTTGCTGTAGATTTCCATCACATTAATTCTTGTTTCACAAACCAGGTGAGGTGACTTGAAAGGGTTCCCTTAGCAAATCAGTGGCAAACCCAGAAATTGCTAAAACTATTAAAGTATAGCTGAGGAAAAAATCCTAGGAAAAATTAAAAAATGTGCTCTAGTTTTGAGAGATATTTTATTTTTAAACGGTGGGAGACTCAAATGTCAGGAAATCCTTTTTCAAAAATTACTCTTCATTATTGAAATGTCATGAGGGACTATTCTGAGATGTTGATGTAATCTAGATAAGAAATCTAATCTCTTATTTTTTTTGGTTATTCTGTAATGACTGCTGCTTCCTTTACCTTCAGGATTTTTACTATAATTTTACACTCCTTAACAAAAAAACCCAACCACAATACTGCCTCCCCTGCCTAAAATACACACAATAAAAAAAGAAAATAAAGCTTTTCTTTTTCTTTATTTTAAAGTTTTACTGCTGTGTAGAATTGAGGAATAGTATTGTCACTGGAAGAGGTATGATTTTCCAAGTACGGGATAATTATTTTTTTTGTTTTGCACTTTTTAAAATCTGGATTAATTTTTAGTGAATATGTGCCTTCTGTTTTCTGTAAAGAACTGAGCTATAGTTCATGAACTTCTCATCTTTCCCTGGTGGCATTTAAGTGAGAATTCCAGTCCAAGGGTGCCCTCTCCTGATGCTGCAGCAGATTAATCTAAATAGCATGCAAGTTAGTTTGGTTAAAGTGATACATTATTAAAGTTACTATGCTTGTCTGTATTTTTGGGTGGAAAAAAATGTAAGTTAAAGAGTATTTCCCTTACTACTCTTACTGTCAGACCTTTTTGGAATGGATAAAGTTAATCTGCCAAAATATTTGGGACTTCAGAGCGGGATTTTTGTCTCTATGGCATAAATGTGTTTTCACTGACAGAATTTATGATGGATTTCGTTGTCAGAATGGAAAGCTGATCACAGCAGTCTCCAACAACACTGTCCAGATCCACACATTTCCAGAGGGAGCTCCAGATGGGATCCTCACACGTTTCACCATGCACGTCAACCACGTCACCTTCAGTCCTGATGGCACCAAAGCTGCTGCTGGAGCCAGGTGATGTGGGCACCCTGAGGAAAAACACTCTGCCCTTCAGAATCTGGAAACTTCCTCACAGGCTGATTGTTACCCACGAGGTCACGAACCCACAAACCTCTTGAGGGCTGTAAAGGATTGGAAAATGCCTTCAAGGGGCTGGAGGGGAAGAAAGGAATGAAGAGGAGTTGAGGAAACAATGCTTTGGGAGATACTTGATCCACCAAGTAGTTTTATGTAGAAGTCTGGTGTTGGGAAATGATTTCTTTTCTTTAGGAGGCTTGAGTGTTTTCAGCTCTCAGTCTGAAGCACAACTGTTCACCCTTATGGATGTCTCCTCATCGAGGAGCTGAGGAAGATGTCCCAACTGCTCAGGATCATGGAGCTGCAGATGAATGTGCACATCTAAAAGTTAGATTGGTTCTGATTTGTGTGAGAGCTTTGAGTCATCCTCTGGCATAAGCATCACTGATCTGCCAAATGATAACAGATGACACTTTCAAGACTTGCCTGAGGGGAATTTAATATGTAGTTTAGTTCTTTTCTTAGGGCAGCACGTGTACTTTTACAGAGTGTACTCTAGTCCTTTAACAGAGGAGGCAAAATAGCCAGCAGGCAATGGGGGTTTTTTGGTTTTTTTCATGTATTTAAGGCTCGGGTGATTTTTTAATTGGATTTGGTGAACTCTTAGAGCAGTCATAGCTAATTCAGGCTGTCTGCTTGCCTCTCTTCTGGAATTTTGCTCCACAGGGAAGATGGCAGAGATCTGCTTCCTGACTCCTCTAAGTGTGAATTGAACCAGAAAAGCATTTTGGATGAACTTGCTGGACTGTGAACTCTGGCAGCAGCTTCACCAAAACTGGAAGGCTGGGCAGTAACTCTGTAATCTCCAAATCTGACAGGGATCATGGCTTTGGGCCCTCTGCCAGTGCTTGTTTCTCAGAGAACAGCTCTGCCCCAGGATCCAGCTTTGATTAGAGAGATTAGGCAGACAGCAAACTCTTTGCTGTTTCTAAAACTTTTATAACCCCCCAGTACTCCTGCAGCCTGGCTGGGGCTCCCCCATTTTTAGGAAAAAGAGCTCTCAAGACTGTCAGGCCATCCCTCAGTGAGGTCTTCTGTGTCATACTAAAGGAGAATGGTGAAAGCCATGAAGTGAAAGAGTGCAGCTGAGAAGAATTGCTTTTATTTGTACCAGATTTCTCCATTTTTACATGAAATCTCCAAACTTCAGTTGTACATAAATTTAACATCCAACTGGCTGCCAAAGTTCACACGAACTACGTGAAAAAGGTTAAAAGTGATGGTTAAGCCTATAGAATTAAATCCTAAAATGAAATTTCTGAGGGTATTGCAATGAGGTTTGGGAGGGAATGGTATTGGAAGTTTATCACAGGAGCTCTTTCTCTTAGGAGTTAGGATCAATATTTTGAGTTAACTGCAGCAGTGGCTGCAATTTTGAAATTGTGAAAATTCTTTTATTGTATCTCACCCACTAAATAGTCTTAAAAATCCTGTTAAAAAGTAACACAAAATAAACTACTTGCACCATTTTTTTTTAAAAGCCACTTGGCCAAATAGTTATAGTAATGAATATGGATCCCACTCAGCAGATACTTCTTGTTAAATCATCAGCTCTCTGGTATCTGAGCACAGATTTTTATTAGATCATGTAGAATATTATATTGAAGAGGTATATGTCTGTGTGGGCATAATATCTTCTTCAAAAAACAACCATATTTTATGAATTTTGACATGAACAAAAATAATTTCCTGATAAAAACAGTCTGGCCTGACTCCTATTGTAACAATCCTCAAGATTTTCATTTTTTGTAACTTCCCCAAAAGATATTTAATGCCCAATTTTTATTGCCATAAAAACAGCATAAAAGCATAATGGCAATGTTAACAATTTTATGTCATTGTGATCTGCAGTGACTTTATGATCAAAGTTGTGGAGTTGACTGATAGCAGCAAGCTGAAAACATTCCGAGGACACGATGCTCCTGTTTTAAGCCTGTCTTTTGACCCCAAGGATGTTTACTTGGTAAAAAAACACCAAACCCCTTTTCTCATTTGCTTTCTGCTTTGAATCTCATTTTCCCTGGGGGGAGTGAAATTTAAAAATGTAGTTTCTACCAAAAAAACCAACCAGTGACTGGGCAGATGAGACAACTTCATTTCATCTGACCTTGCTGGTGATGGAGTCTGTCATAACTTGTTACCTCCCAGGAGAACTCAGTCTTTGCTTTACTAATCTGTCAGTGTTCTTCTGGAATCTAATTTAGAGGAGAAAAGGTGCCTCACTAAAGAAATTTAAGATTAATTTTGAACCTCTTTTGCAAATAAATAGCTCACTTGAAGTATGAGGGTTTGTAATTACAGCAGCTTGGAGCTGAGTACAATTATCAAGATGACAGCATTGGAAAGTTTTAAATCTTAAAGTGGTTTAAACAGGGAGGCTTACTTCTTAAAACTGCCTGTGTATCCTGTGTCTGTGGCATTGTTTATAGGGATTTTTCCATTTTGTAGCATTAATTTCTCTGTGTGTTTAATTATTCATTTGTTTACTCCTTTCTCTTCCCGAGGCCTCGGCAAGCTGTGACGGTTCTGTCAGAGTCTGGAACCTTGCAGATCAGGTAAAGGCTGCCCTTTCCACGTGAAATCTTAAATAAACAATCCAGGATTTCACAAACAGCAAGAAGAGCTGGACTGAAATAACCCTCCTGAAGCAGGATTTTCCTTTTGGGGATGAAATCTAGCTACACTTCACAGAATACTTCTATCTGCTTCTGGGAGAAATTCCAAAACCTGATTATGAAATGTTGCCTGGGTAGCTGTGTTTTGTTCTTCCTGTCTGTGAAATCCCTGATTCCTTCCATTCTTCTCTCCTAATTGGCCAACACTGTAAGTGCCAAGGACAAAATGAGGATAGCAACTGACATCAGATTCCTCATTTCAGAATTTCAGCTCATCACTTTCAGGACTGAGGAATTTTGATTATAATAAACATTTTATTAAATGTAGTAAACACATTTAGCCTCTGCTCTTAGAACTCTAAGGAACTTGAGAATTTCAGGTGAAGGTTTTAGTAAGGCAGTTCTGTATATGAATATGGCTTTAGTTTTGCTAAATGCCACTGACTGGAGTAAGAATCCCTGTGGAATTATTCCTGTAAGTACAGTTGAAAATATACCCCCCACATTTGTGGCTTGCTACTTTTTTAAGACACAAGCATAGTTATGTGAAATCTCATGTTCCAGATTGACAGTGGGTGTCTTCTGGGGAAATTATACTGAAATGTTCCAGGGTTGGGGCAGTTTGATGCATGAATCTTGCTGTGATTTGAGATTACAGCCATTCATTCTTTGTACTGCTGGGACCATATTCAGGCTGCTGTGTGTCACCTTGCTGCAGTTGATCTGGGTTTGACAAATGCTTTTTGGCCACATTTCTCTATAACCTAAAAATAGATGAGCTCATTTGTTCTGTACTTGATTAAAAATACATTTTCTGTGATCTTATTTCTGTTACAAGTAGTTTTATTATCATTAAAATAGTTTCAGGGCTACATTGACAAAGTACTTTCAAGGCAGCATGTACTACTGTATTTTGATGAAAGAGATTATTTCACTTCAGATATATTTCTTACTTTTGGGTTTTTTTTTCCTTCCTTTTACTTTAAGAATTTGTACTAAACAGCAGATTTTTGCTGAGCTAAAAAGCTTATTTTTTTAATTTTTGTTTTCAGACATGCACAACAAGCTGGTTGCTGCTGCAGAAATGTAATGATGTGATAAATGCTAAATCAATCTGCAGGCTTGCCTGGCAACCTGGCACTGGCAAGGTAAGTGACATTGTTTTATCACATCTTAATCCTTCTTTTGCCTCTTGAGTCCAATGGTAGAATTCAATCTGGGCAAGCCCAAATTGCACCTCATGGGAGTAAGGAAAAAAACTGGGTGAAGTTCCCTGTTAGAAAACATAAAAAACTGGAAATGGTTGCTTGTTTAAGCTTCAGACTGAGTTTGGCAGGAGTCCAGCTGTTAGCCCTAACCAGCATTAAACAGTCTTGGTGTTCTGAGTAGGAAGGAACATTGTACATGAGGGAAGTAATCAAATTGTTCACAACAGAGCATCAAAAGAGTCCTGTCCTTTTGCTGCTTTAAGTAAATTATTTACTAGTCAGTAAATATTTCCTCAGTGAGTTGCTCCCTTTCTTTTCACCTGAAGATCAAAGTTGCAGGAGGGTGTAGCCAGGTGGGAGTTGGTGTCTTCTGCCAGGTCACAAACATCAGGACAAGAGGAAATGGCCTCAGTTTGCATCAGGGGAGGTTTAGATTGCATATTAGGGAAATTTTCCTCACCAAAAGGGTTGTCAGACCTGGCACAGCTTCCCAGGGCAGTGGTGGAGTCCCCATCCCTGGAGGGATTTAAAGCTGTGTGGATGTGGCACCTGGGGACATGGGGCAGTGGTGAAGATGACACTGCCAGGTTAATGCTTGGACTCGATGACCTTAGGGGCCTTTCCCAAGCTAAGTGATTCCATGATTCTTCAAAATCCCTGGCTGCTATGGCAGTGTTATGTATCAATTTTCCATGGAAGAGTGAATGTCACCCTCAGTACAAATTGTTTCAATATCCATATTACGTGAAACCAAATACTTTCCATTTTTGGACTGATTTTTCACACACACACGTATTCAAAATGCAAGCAGTTGTCTTGCTTCTCTTACAAAGCAAATGGTTAGAATTCTAACAAAAATAAATCCTAAAGAAATAACCAGCCAGTAACATTTATGTAGTTTTATGGAAGATGAAGTGAGGTGGTTTAGGAATCAGCTATTCAAATCAGATATATTGAGAAATTGTGACTTGATCGAAAGGAGTTTGGGGAGGGAGGGTAAAGAATCACCTAAGCCTTGTGCTCAGGGCATTGAAAGCTATGTGTGTGTATGTCATGTTTTGATAAATAAGAACTTATAACCTTATGGTGCAGTTTTCTGCCAGAAGGAAATGAAGATTACAGTAAAAACAGGCATGTTTTGCTCTGTTGCCTGTGGAAAGCATTAAAGAACCTTGTAATTTAAATTACTTCAGCTTCCTCTCTATGTTGGCATGGCTGGGATGTTAGAGAGCTGTTAAATCCTGAGGCAGTCACATCTGTGAGGCTTCTGAATGAGGGAACTGTGCTGTTTGAGTGTTCTGTTTGACAGGTAACTTGTTCTAAATTGTGTAATATTTTTTCCTTTGAGCAGCTGCTGGCAGTTCCTGTAGATAAAGTTGTTGAACTGTTCAGAAGAGAAACCTGGGATAGTCAATTCAATCTGTCAGATGCCTCCATCACACAGGTAGGTGCAGAAACCAGGGGCTTGTTAAATCCTCTGTAATTTAAATGTTATTCTGCTAGAAACTGTCTTCTGCACAGTACCTCTCCCTTCCCTGGCCCCTTTCTTTTGGTAATGATTGCTCACATTTTCTGTTTAGTTTCTGATCTTGTTACTTTCTGTTGGAAAACAGGGCAGAGATGCTGAGTGCTGTCAAACACCTTCATGTGGCTCTGATTCCCCTCTTTCATTTGTAGTAACCCACCAGGTCTCTGAAGTGTCCCAGTGACTCACCCACTGCAGCTGAAGAACATCTGTTTTCACAAATTGCTCTAAATACAGAGCTTTTTGGAGAAAATGTCAGGAGCATTATTTCTGTATGGAGCAGAGATGTCAGTTGATCATTTTATATTTTATTGAGCTGAAATTTAGTAGAGCTGACTGACCTTCTTTCTTTTGGCCTCACCATATCTTGGGAATCTTTGGGTTGAAGAGAACCACCTTCTAGTGTTGTTAAGATGCAGAACACATAGCCTTGGATTTTAATTTATGGGACTGTATTAAGTTCAATATAAATAAAGCTATGTTTAGTGCTGAGTTTGCAAAATGCTTCTTTCTGCATATCTAGAATTGGGTTTTGTTTGGCCTCATGGCACTGTTTAATGACAGAAGATGCATATTCTGAAACAAAAATAGGTATGCTATCTTAAAGACTGTTTTTTTAAAACAGCCATTTTCATAATAGTTTTTTAAAAGAAATAGAGCTGCTTAACCCCAACCCATATACAGGAAGCTGGATAAGGTCTGCTAAAGATGATTATTAATTTTTTTTTTTATTCCAGAATATCTGTTACAAGCTCCAGAATAGGAATGCTGTGCATGCATTGGTCACTTTTTATTATTATTAGTTTTATTTTTTTCCTTAGCCCTTGAATGTTGTGGTCTGGTCTCCTTGTGGGCAGTTCCTGGCAGCTGGAAGTGTGGATGGGAATATAGTGGTGTGGAATGTGGAAACCCAGCAGTGCATAGAGAGGTATTCAGTGTTGTACCATAAATCCCCAAGTTCATCTCTTTTTCACTAAATAGATTTTTATAGTCTTTTCTGTAACACTTTTATGTGCAAATGCAGAGCTCTGCCCCTTGACAAACCCTGATGAGATTTACAGGGTTTTTCTGGTTTAACCTGTCAGGGACCTTAGGAAAGGGACCTTAGGAAAGGATTTTGTTCAAATCCTAGAATCTGTCTTTCTGTGTATATCTGTTATTATTTTTGAAACTGATGATTGATTAAAGGATAGCTTTGATGGAAACAAATTTTCCTCACATCCCAGACCCCATTAACTTGTTTTCTAGAGGGAGAGGGAAACACAGGTCTGTCAGTCAGCCATTCTCACCTGTAGGCCAAAAAGGACAGACTGACAAGTTGAATTTGGTTAGTTAAAGCTCTTAAAAACCTCTAAATATCCCCACAATTAAAATCAAAGGTATTATTAAATGAGGTAGAGAAGAAGGGAATTATCTGACTATTCTGTGTAAGAAACATGACTGCAACTGCAATCTGTATGTTAAGAATTATAGACAGATTATGGAAATAATTAATGGGATGACTTTTGTAAGGATAAAGGGTAGAAAAGACAGAAAATTAATTTATCCGTTTATTCAAGAGAAACAAATAATGTTCTTTCAAATACTGGATGGTTCTGGAATAAATGAATGCTGAGGAGTTCCTTTGTTTTCTAAATGTATATCAGGAAACTGTTGTTTTAAGAATATGATTCTGATTTTTAAACCTTTAATTATTTTCTTCATAGAAAAGGAAGACTTGCTCTTTTTTTATAGCAGTTATTTTCTCTGAAGGCGACCTATTAATTGTCTTATTATGTGTAATATTACTTTCTTGTACTAATAAAAATTACCACTTTTTGCAATAACTCTTGGAAGGGGAGGTTCTGTCCTGAGGACCTTACTAAAATCCATTATTTTCATATTCTTTTTAGGATGAAGCATGAAAAAAAATACTCAATTTGTGGACTGGCATGGCACCCTAAATATAAGCAAATTGCTTACACAGACACTGAAGGAAATCTGGGACTGTTGGAAAATATTGGTGATGTAGAGAAGCCAAATGACAAGGTGCTCAGTACCAAAGACTTCTTGAATTAATATCATTATTTAGGTTATAAGCTATATGAAACACTGTTTTGTGCTTTGCAAGTTCCCTCTTGTGTGTCAATTTATTTCTTGAGTTCCACGTCCAAAGGAAGTTTTGTGCTGATGGCTAATCTGGTTGTAGGTTGCCAGTGCAGTGGCCAAAGACTACAATGATCTGTTTGATGGAGATGATGATGATTATTTAAATGGGGAGATGATTGAACCAGCTTCTTCCCCAAAAACTGGAGAGAATGAGGATGATGCTGATGACCTTGTGCAACCCCCAGGCCATATGAGACGGGCAGTGATTGATGATGATGATGATAATTCACTAGGTACACAATGAACTTACTTTCCAGAGCTCTTTTACTGGGATGATCTTTTAGCATCCTCTACTCAGATATATTCTACTTTGTTTTTTCCAGAGAAATCTTGAGGTTTTAATTTTTTTTAACCTACATTCTGTCATAACACTGTGTGTAAGATTTTTTTTCTTTTTAACTTCTAGATATTGGGTTGATAAAAGCTAGTTCTGGTCTACTTGAAAAGGAGGATGATGCTGATGATCAGACTGGTGGCTTTTCAGCTTTGCCACCATCATCTACACAACAGCCTTTCTATGATGGTCCAATGCCAACCCCCAGGCAAAAGCCCTTCCAGTCTGGCTCCACTCCTGTGCATCTCATGCATCGATTCATGGTAAATCTGTGTGGTTATTTAGATTTAGATGCTTCTTTTATATTTAATGTTGTCCATTTTGTGTTTTAATCTAATCCAAATTTTTTTTTAATGCTTTACAGTGTGAAGCTAAATGATAGAAAGTAGCTTTGTTTTCAGGCAAGGACTCCATAATGCTTTGGTTTACATTTAAGTTGCTTTAGAAATAAATACTTTGCTTTAAGACAAAATCAAGCTAGACAGTTTGTACCTGTGCTACTCAATTCTAGCAAATCTATTTAAAAATTCCTTTTAAGTCAGAACTGCAGATATTTTTGTGCTGTTAAGACTTGTATGTTAATCATTCACTATTTCTATCTGCAAGTTCTTTACACTTAATTTGGTAAGGAGAAAGATGGCTGAGCAGTGAGAGTGAAACTGCTTTCTGCCTAATTCAGCTGTTTTAGGAACCACAAGTCCTGATTGATTTTCTGTTCTTTCTCCAGCCTGCCAACCACTCTGTTTTCAGATAAAATACTTACAGCAGGCTGGTTTAGGGCACTATATCTGATGGATTATTTTGATTTGATGGGGTTTTTTTTGGGGGGGTGTTTGTGGTTCCTTTTCCAGGTGTGGAATTCGGTTGGGATCATTCGCTGCTACAACGACGAGCAGGACAACGCCATAGACATCGAGTTCCACGACACCTCTGTGCATCACGCCACACACCTGCCCAACTCCCTCAGCCACACCATGGCTGACCTCTCCACTGAAGCCATTCTGCTGGCCTGTGAGAGCACAGAGGATCTTGCAAGGTGAGTCATGCCCTTGCTCTGCAAAACCCATTATAGGGAGCTGCTTTTAACTTGTGGCAAATATTTTGGCTTTTATTATCATTAGCTTCTATCAATTTTGAGCTTTTTGGCTTTTGATCGTGCTTTTTATTTATGGGACCACTTTCCACGGAGGATTTTAGCTTCCACCTACTTGAAGGCTTCAAGAGTATTGAAAAATGTGCTTTGTTAATTGTGAATTTCCTTTTAATTCCTTTTTCAAATGTATATATACTGGAAACTTCACACACTGCAGGCTCAAAGGGAATTGTAAATATGAACAATAGTTTTTCAGTCTGCTCATATCAAAGATCAATCATAAGGGTTCAGCTATTTCTTTTCACACTGTCACTAAGGAGATGTTTGGAGATAACCCATAAGAATTTCAAGTGAAGAATACAAGTTTATGAAAACCACAGAAAGGTTTAAGCAGCTGGGCAGCTAAACTCTGTTCTTGCATTTCCAAGAACAATTCCAACAGTATTTTATTTTTGGTTTCTGTGGAAGTATCTTGAAGAAAGAGCTTTGTTCTTATTTTCACACATACAGCCTTGTGGTAAGTTGAAAAGCACCCTTTAAAAATATTATTTGTTATAGTTTGGTTTTCTGATTTTGAAAGTGTCAGTGTTTTTCTCAATGGAAATGGGCTACCTCTCAAAAGGCACAATGTCTGTGGATTTGTCATAGGCAGTTTTCAGTTACTAAAAATTGGTTTCTAATATTTTTTCCCTTTGAAAGATAGCATAGCATGACTGACTTCTAATGAGAGCTGATATTCAGGGTGCCAAGGAGGACATTTACCTGCTCCCATCTAAAAAATCCCCCCTCAGACCTTTCAACTCTGCTTCAGGCTTTAGAAGCTTTAAATCCACAGTGCTGGGGTTCAAGCTGGCTCTTCAGTTTTTGAATAATAAGAGCAACAACTTTGCAAATGACCACTGGAAATTTGTAGTGCCCTCTGTAGTTCCATCAGAGATCTCTGATAAAAATTTAATATACTAGTGTATTTTCAGATATTGTATGTGCTTCATGTTGAGATGTTTATTGGTTCTTTGTCTCTGCCTTAGCAAGCTCCACTGCATCCATTTTGGCTCCTGGGATGCCAACAAGGAGTGGACTGTGGATATGCCAAAGGATGAAGAGATTGAGGCCATCTGTCTAGGTCAGGGCTGGGCTGCCTGTGCCACCACTGCCCTGCTGGTGCGTGTGTTCACAGTTGGAGGAGTTCAGAAGGAGATCTTCAGCCTCCCAGGCCCTGTGGTGTCCATGGCAGGACATGGAGAGCAGCTGATGGTTGTTTATCACAGAGGTAGTTTTCTCCCTTTTGTCTTTTTCTGAGCTGGGATTGTTGTCAATCTCACCTCTCACAGGCTTCACACACTGCTTAATTTGTTTGTAATCACCAGAGAGTGTTTTCTTCTTTTCTTAAGGGTGTTTCTCCTTTTCCTCTTCTGGGTGATGCTTTTACAAGCTCATCCATCCCAACCCATGAACCTGTGACTTCTGAGAGCAGAGCTTGTGTTTGATATTGGGATGCTGAGATTAAACTGTAGGGAAGTGGGGAGAATTTTGCAACAGTGAAATTAGTGTAGTAAATTTGGGTTTCAGATGTGCCAGAAGGAATTACTACAGGAAATTAAGGAAGTTGTTGTTATGCACATCTCGTGTGTCCAAAATATCAAATAGTGTCTGACAGTGGTATCCATGGGTAACGCTGTGTTAGAATTAATTTTTGTTTCAAAACTGATTTATCCAATTCTTCTGCTTTCTAACACAGTCATTGAACAGCTTAACTTCTTCCTAGGTACTGGGCTTGATGGGGACCAGTGCCTTGGGGTCCAGCTGATGGAGCTAGGAATGAAGAAAAGACAAATTTTGCATGGAGAGCCTCTTTCTCTTACAAGGAGATCCTATTTGGTTTGGGTTGGATTCTCTGCTGAAGGTATGAAACACCTGCATGACAGGTGTTGAGAAATACTGACACTTCTGAGGGGATTACAGGAGAGCTGGAGAGGAACTTTGGACAAGACAAAGGGAAATGGCTTCAAACTGCCAGAGAGCAGGGTTAAATGGGATATTGGGAAGGAATTCTTCCCTGTGAGGGTGGGGAGGCCCTGGTAGAGGATGCCCAGAGATGCTGTGGCTGCCCCTGGATCCCTGGAAGTGTCCAGGGCCAGACTGCATGGGCTTGGAGCAACCTGGGCTAGTGGAAGGTGTTCCTGGCCGTGAGACACCTTCCATTATCCTATTTTTAATGTTCTTCCAGCCCAAACCATCCTGTTATTCTATGGAGAAGTTTAGCTAATTAATGCCCTTTCAATAATGTAGATCTTGGGACTTGGACTTTTTCTTCCAATCTCCTCAACAATAAACAAAATTCTATTTTTCTATTTTTTTCCAATATATTTGTCAGAAATTTTTAATATTTTCCCATTCAAATGTTATCAGAATTTGTTCTCCTGATTGGTTTTCCTGCTCAGGCAAAAGAAATAAACCATGTTAATACACAATAAGAGCACCCCAACCCCCTGATAGCTTGGGAGGACCTTTTATAATAAACATAAAAAGCAATTATATAATAGCTGATTTCCTTTGGGACTCTGCCCAAGCATTATAAATTTGATTTGTCCATAAAATGTTTTAATTTTGAACTTGTTCAGTCGCCCAGCAGTGGTGTTGGCTGACAGAAGGTGGCGCATCTTTCCAAGGAAACCTCCTTTTCCCAACGAATTTGTGCTGTGCTTGGGAGAGAGGATGTCCTATCTGAAATATGTAAACCATCATTTCCCAGCTGTATCCAGCACTCCCATCTTGCTGGGTTTGTAATTTGCTCTCTTTTATAACCAACAGGTACCCCTTGTTACGTGGACTCCGAGGGAATCGTGCGGATGCTGAACCGAAGGCTTGGGAACACCTGGATTCCAGTGTGCAACACCAGAGAGCATTGCAAGGGGAAATATGATCATTATTGGGTCGTTGGCATCCATGAGAATCCCCAGCAGCTCAGGTCAGATAATTCACAAGGAAACACTTGTTTGTCTTGGTTTTCAATCCTAGAGAATCCCTCTTCAATCCCTATTTACAGACGGAAACTGCAAACTTCAGCTGGTGCTGAAGCAGGTGCCTGGTAAATATGCACAGCAAGTGGTAACTCCCCAAACAGAATTCTGCATGCAGGATTCATTATTAAACTGGTTTTGAGCAACTCATTTGGGTTTTATAATTTATAACTAATTAATTGGCTCAGAGGTGTGTGTGCACTTTATTGAAACATTCATAAAACTGCATTTTTCTAGAGAAACTTTCTAAAGTTATGGTGGATGTTAGAAATCTACTTCTGCCTTTGATGGTTTTGGTTGTTTTTTCTTTTTTTTTCCCAAGTTTTTGGGGTTCTTAGTATTTTTCCCCCCTTTGTTTTGCCCTTTTTTGACTTTGAAAAGAACCCAATCCTATAACTCAGCTGTATCACCAGACATAGATAAATCAGAGCTTTTGTTATTATATTAATAGTTAAATATTTCTGGCTTTGAAGAACCTTTTGGATGTAAAATTGCTCAAATATTTAGCTGAAAGCTAACCATTTCTTTATAAAATGTTATACTGGTGTGTCTAAATAACTGTTTCTCTTTAAGGTGTTATGCATGCTGGACATTTTGTTGCTAAGCTTTATTTGTAGCCTTTCTTATTCAGGGGTCTGTGTCCTTTTCCTACCAGGGCAGAATCCATCAGCATCCATTTTACTGAAATTTAGACTCTCTTACTTTACTAATTATGGACAATTGTAGAGTTTGGTGGGAGACTGCATTTTATTTAAACTTACATGACATTCTTTGTAATACTCTGCTTTTTTGGAATAAGGGAAATAATTTGATACCTCTGTTTAGATGTCACTTCCGTGCCTGTTTCTCCCTCCAAATCATTATGTTGACCTCCAGAAAATTCACCAAAATTTGCAGGTCACATCACATTGATAAGATGGTCAACTGTGAGTCTCTCATCTTGAGTTTTTCTTTTTCTACACCAAGGAAGAGTGCTACTCTCTGAGTTGCAAAGAACATTTTACTCAAAGCCAGCAGCATAATGAAAATAAGGAGGGGGGAGGGTTGTTGTAGAAACACCACATGCCTTAATTAGGAGATAGCCAGAACACTGATGCTTCCTGTTCTTTTTTTTTTTCAAGTCTCTAAAACAGCAGCTTAGAAACCCAGATGTTTTTGTCAATGCTGCATTGGTGCTGCAGGAAACACAGCTCTTCCCCAGTCAATGGTTTGCTTAAGTGATTGTTACCAGAAATTACTCCTTTAAATATAATGAAACAATAAGTCTGTGCCTTCAGTTGTTCAGTGGTTTCTGATTTTAATATACTGCATTTACTCTTTGCAACAGCTGTTAAATCAAAAATTATGTGAGATCAAGATCAGAGCGTGTTACACGCCACATTTGGAGTTTAAAGTGTGAACAAGAGCAGCGTGTGCCTTGCTGGTTTTGAAATCTTTTCTTGTTTGCCATGTAAAGATAACCCTTTATCATGCAATCTTATACACTGCTGTATTTAAACCAGTCATTTAATTGCTACTTTCCAAAGGATAAATCCTCTTAAAGCACCTTGCTGCTTAGGAGACCTGGTTTAGATGTGGAACATCTGGTGAGAGTGGGTGTGTTTTGTTTCCTGTGCACAGGTGTATTCCCTGTAAAGGAGCCCGGTTCCCTCCCACCCTGCCACGACCTGCTGTAACAATCCTGCCTTTTCAACTTCCTTATTGTCAAGTTGCAACAGAGAAGGGACAGATGGAGGTATGGAATGGTGTGGAGTCCACAGCTGGGAGGCTCAGGTGTCCTTGGAGTGGGGATTTTACAGGACCCCTGTTAATCAGCTCTGCTGTGACAGAGGACAGTGCAAACCCTGAGTAAAACAAGTGGCCAAAGGGGTTTTTTGGGTTCAGTGTTTTGTGGAGCTTTTCTGGTTTGGTTCACAACTGTTCCTAGAAGAACACAAAATAAAACTGGCAGAGCTGATGCAAAGTTGTATTTATACATGATCTGTTTCTGATCAGCAAAGTCTTTCTCACTCTTTTTTTTTAAGTGATACCAGATTTGGGGATCCCAGTCAAGATGTCCTTGAAAATGTCTGGGTTTTACTATTTTAGGCATAACAAAGTTTTTGAGAGGTGTTCTAAGTGTCCAAATTCATAATCACTGAAAACACAGGTCTTCTGGCTTGGCTTATTTAGAGGCTGGTTGAAGCAAGATGTGCCTGTGGACAACTTCTAGAAAAAATAACTGTATTTATTCTTCAGTTTTTATTGGTTTAAGTATTTCAAATTTGTGATGCTCAACTGTAATGCACAAAAGAGAAATGAACATAAAATTGTAACCTCAGCATTTGAACAGTTTAATGCTATTTGAAATTTATTCTCTTTGGCTGAAGTGTAGATAAAAAGTTTCCATAGTAAACACAGTAATTTTTAATGAATTCTCCTTCATTTGGTTAAGTGTTTTGTTCTTTATCTGATAGAGTATGTTTGCCATTCTTCCCTCTACCCAAATTTATGGGATGAGAATGCCAGGAATGGTTAATTTGGCTGGAGGGAATATGTGTAGGTAAAGAAAAGTTATTCTAATACATCTGATGAAAACATACTGGTTTTAAATAAGTTTATAATTATTTTGAACAAGGTTAGCCTGGTCTAATAGCCATACTTGTGGTTTCTGTTTATGTGTCTCTCAGGTAAACTCCTAAGTTTACTGAGTTATTCTGGAATACTTCCAGTTTGCTGTGGGACAGCAGATAAAATTGCTTGTTCTAGAATTTTGTGTCCTGATGTTGGTGAACATGTAGGTTTCATCCTGCTGCAAGCCTGTAATATAAATGGAATTCAACTTATATGGCAACTGGATCACTTTGTAGAAGTGTGGTTGCTATCCACCTTTTCCTTGGAGGCATTGACTTGGAGGAGAATTGTCTACCCCTCACCCTCTTTATCAGAGGAAACAAACATTTAAGAATAAGTGGATAAAATACAGTGTAAATTATTAGGCATTGTGTTATGGATTGTTTTTTCCCCTGTGAATTCCACCACTCATCCTCCTCCCTTTCTTTCAGGAACAGTACTGGCGTTCTGTTCTGTTTCACAGCCACGTGGATTACTTGTCAAAAAATGGCTATGAATTTGATGAAAATGCTAAAAATCAGGCAGTGAAAGAACAGCAAGAACTTCTAATGAAGCTGTTTGCTGTAAGTACAAATACATAATAGAAAGAATACTTCAGATTTATCTCTGAGACTGAGGGTTCTAAGGGCCAGAGTGGATGAGGCTTGGGGCAAGCTGGGATAGTGGAAGCTGTCCCTGCCATGGCAGGGGGTTGGAATGAGATGAGCTTTACAGTCCCTTTCAACCCAAACCATTTTATGACTCTATAATTTATTTGAAGATGGCATCTGATGTAAACGCTGATGTGATTTTTCTTATTAGGAGTCTGCCTAGCAATTGGCAATCCAGCTAGTTCAGACTCTGATAAAAAGTGGGCTGCAGGTAATCTTGCTCATCAGTGTGAAGCTTTTTCTTCTGTAGCTCATGATTGTTGGTGGCTTATCTTTATTCATTCACTCCACCAAGACTGTGATATTCACAGAATGATTAGGTTGGAAGAGACTTCCATCGAGTCCAACCCTTGCCTCAACACCTCAGCTAAACCACGGCACCGAGTGCCACATCCAGTCTTTGTTTAAACACATCCAGAATGCCACATTCTCCTCCTGGAGTCTTGGGGGAGCTGTGCAATCGAGGTGTGTGACTCCCCAGGCCTCTTCTCTTGCAGCTTTCCTGCAAGCTGGAGCGTGAGTTCCGCTGCGTGGAGCTCGCCGGCCTCATGACCCCCAGCGTGGTGAATCTGGCCATCAAATACGCCTCCCGCTCCCGCAGGCTGAACCTGGCCCAGCGCCTCGGCCTCGTGGCTGTGGAGAAAGCCTCAGAGCTGGCAGCAGCACAGGAGGAGGAGGAGGAGGAGGATTTCCAAAATCACTCCAACACTGGGTAACGCTGATTTCCCTGCCTAAAAAACTGGGATGGATTTTACTGCTCTGTTAATGCTCTGATGAGCTTCTCTGGCCCACAGCTTGCAGGGTGTTTGTGGCTGAGGTGACACTTTGAGTTGCTCTGCTTGTAAATGATATTTGTGAAATGGCACATCCTTGTTGGTGTCTTGTGAGGACTCGTTAGTTCCAGGCTAGCAGCAGGGAGGGAAAGATCTGCACTCCTCATTCCCTGTGTGCTGTGTCCCACAGCCTCAGAGCCAAAGCAGGCTCAATACTAAGTTGCTCTGACTGGAATTTTCTTTTCCCACCTTTCCCTACCTTTGATTATTTGACTCCCACCTAATTTTTTTCCTCTTTATCTCAGTCTCTTAATCTTGATTCATTCCACACCTGTCTTAAAATCCTATCTTTCTCCACCCATCCTTTTTTTCACTATCCTATCTCACCTTATTTTATTTAGTCTTATTCCCTCCTAGCTAATCCCAGCTCTTCAAAGCTGTGGAACATACTACAGATTGGCTTTGTATTCTTTTTCTCTTTGTGCTATCAATCTTTCCTCTCCTACCTGCATCTGCTTTGTATAATATGGTGAGGCAAAAGGAGAGTGTGTGTGTGTGTGTGTTTTGGTAGGGTTTTTTTAAATTGTTATGAAGGGTTTTTTTACATAATTAAATTTATTATAATAATATATATTTATATTCATTTATGTCATATTCTTGGAAGCAATGTCTTCCTATAGCAATTTTATGTATGAAGTTTGGGACTTATTTAAGCAAAAGGAAGTGGTAAGTCCCTGAGCTTATCTGTAGCCTTTCCCTTATTCTTCTGTTTTAAATTGCACAGTCAAAACTCATTTCTAAATATTCTGACTTGTTCTTCTGGGTCATATGTGGAAGCTGTAATTGCATGTCTACAACTTCAATCACTCTGAGAGTTAAAATCCATCACAAACACGATGTTTTTCTTAGTGCCAGACTAATCTAGCACTGTTTTGGTTGTAAGAAGTGGGCCTTTTGTTTAGGTATATTTTACAGACTTTTGTAATTGGCAAAATTTAAGAGGAAAATGCAAAAATTGCACATCCTACTATACTGGGAATTTAGAGATTAATCAGATTAAATGTTAAAACTTGATGCCTTCAGTTTAAAATTATATATCCATGTTACCACCTCTGTGTATATTCATGGATGCAGAAAAGTAATCTGATGGTACTGGAGGTATATGTGATTACATGGAGATTACAGAAGATCTTTAATATTTGCACTTATATTTGTTGCAAAGTGTTCTGGCAATAAAGTTATGGAGTGGTTAATGAATCTTTAATCATCACAGTTTAATCAAGGCATAATGAACATAAATGCCGAATGTTATTGTTCTTATTGCCTAATTTAGGTAAATTAGCTTGCTATCTGATGTTTCAGTTTTCCTTCTGAACTTGGTGATCACTTCCTTTCTGCTGAATTCCTTCCTTTTAGTTACAGCAGCTCTGCCACGAACTGGGGTCAGCTGCCAGGCAGGAATGTTCAGCAGGACCAAGAAGTGGAAGATGCTGAAGAAATTGATGCCTGTGAGGAAGCAGAAGAAACCCCAGAAGTGCACAAAGAGAGTAAGAAAGATATATTCTCTGGATAGACTGGGAGTTATCAGATAACTTTTGCAGACTTAATAAGGAATTAAGTGGCTCCATATTCCAGCCTGTGCCTGCAGTCACTGCAGAGAAGAAAGTTCACTGTGTGTCATCTGCTGTGTCACAGCTGTGTGTGCATTGTGCTCAGTATCCATTAGAGGGGCTCTGGGTGACTTTTTCCTGTTGCCTGGTTTTATTCCTAAAGGACTGGCTCACCTTCTAATCAGTTACTTTGGTTTCAGCTCCAATCTTGCAGGAGGTGGATTGATAGATGAGTAGTTTGCTGGGCACACTTTAAGGAATAAGCTTAAGGTTTAAGAAATAAATTTACAACTCTAAATCTAGGTAGAGGTAACAGATGGTTTTGTAAAAGTGCTTGTACTGTCTGAAAATGAAAAGCCATGCTTTTAAATATAGATAATTTTACTGTAATCATGGAACCACAGAAGGGTTTGTGTTGGAAGGGACTTTAAAGATCATCCAGTTGCAGCCCTGCTGCCAAGGGCAGGGACACCTCCCACTAGAGCAGGTTATTCAAGCCCCATCCTTCCTTACTTGTCTGTTTGGTTTGATTTTTCTTAAAGAATTTATGCTACAATATTTTATTGCTCTAAATATGTACTTCTTTCTTTTTTCAGAAGAGCCAAATAATTTCTCCAAATGTGTCCCTTCAGCAGAGGTGATTACTCCAAAGCCTGGTGAGTAAATC
Organism: Cettia cetti; assembly: GCA_013401135.1. Taxonomy (NCBI): domain Eukaryota; kingdom Metazoa; phylum Chordata; class Aves; order Passeriformes; family Sylviidae; genus Cettia; species Cettia cetti. Next base: position 34,475 of record VZUI01081930.1, on the reverse strand, counting down.
ATTTATTCCAGGATAAAAGGATGACACCTTTGTCATTCTTCACGATATCTGCTCCTGTTTTTTATCCTCTGTTCTCCCATTACTGCTTAAATTTAGTGCATAATGATGTTGTCAAATGGTAAATTCACAGAATCATGGGATGGCTTGGCTTGGAAGGGACCTTAAAGCTCATCTCATTCCAACCCCCTGCCATGGACAGGGACACCTTCCACTATCCCAGGTTGCTCCAAACCCTGTCCAAGCTGGCCTGGTCACACCAGTGATTGTTTTCAGGTTTTTAAGAGGTTCCCTATTCCTGCCTTCACCACCTAATGATGTTCCATAACACTGTTCTGATTGCCTTAGCTGTGCCAATGCTGAATTAGTGCCTGCCTGGCTATGCCATAAAGGGACAGGGGAGACATGAGAACAGTGATCAATGGGTTTGTTTCACTAATCACAGGCACATTTATTACTTGCAAGGCACAGTGAGAAGTCCTGAGGTAGAACTGTGAATGTGGGCAGGCAGGGGCAGAATGTGACCTCCAGCAACCTGCCAACCCTTGAGCAAGAATAATAGGAGTGGAAACGGATTTGGGAGTGGAGGAAGTACTGGGTCTTCCTCTGGGTTTGTATTTTAAGCTGTTGGTCCTGTGTGGCATTTCTGATAACTAAGAATAGCTGAGCACGTACAGCATAACCTTCACAGGGTTATTAAAGTCTCTCTCTCCTCCTCTAAAATGTGCACATTGCCTCAAAGATTAGGACATATGTGTGAGTGCACACATTTTTACATTCTTTTTTCTCTCCTCTGAAATAGCTCTGGTTGCATCCAGCAGCCGAGGACGAGTGAATCCATTTAAGGTAAGAATTTTGCAGCTGGGTCGATTGCGGTGCTCTGAAAATCACAACAGATTCTGTCTGGAGTTTCCAATATAACAGATACCTTGGAGGGGAACATGACAGAAAATAAATAAAACACCTATTTATTTGTTTTGCTAGGTGTCATCCAGCAAAAAGGACCCAGTGGTGCCCTCAGCAAATATTTTAGACAATATTACCAAATACTCGAAGAAAACATCTTTGTCTGGCAGTCGAGGTGTAAACAAGCAGAACCCTCCAGTTATAAAACCTCTGACTCCCAAACCCAAGACCAAGCAGGTAATGTTTGTAATCTTTCTTGCATCATTTCAGTGAGGAAAGAACAAAAAAATGGAATTTTACCAGCTTTTATCAAGTATGAAACCCTGTGAGTGAAGCAGCTTGGGTGGCAGAATTCATTTAAGCATAGTGTAAAAACTATGACGGCACATAAAACTGCAGAAAAAAAATCAGTTGCAGAAATTACTTTTTGTACTGAGCCTTGTGCTTTTATTTTAAATAATGTAAACATCTGCTGTGCTGAAATTGGATGGACCAGATCCTCTATTAATGCAAGTGATTATTATGTCTTTAGGAAAGGCTTGGGGGTTGTTAGGTTAGATGGTAGATGTTGTCTGAGAGTGAGGTGTTTTTACTTATTTCTTTGTTATTCTCGATTTCTGTAGGCTTCAGCAGCTTCCTTCTTCCAGCCTCGCACACCTGCAACTAATCCTGGTGAAAAAACAGTGGAAGACAGAGAAGAAAAAGCAGGAAACGATTCCCAAGAAGCCAAACTCACTGCCCAGGAGAACACTGAAAACAGAAGGTGAGAGACATTTGCATCTCAGTGCCATAATCCAATTTTGATAGAAGTGCCACTCCAAAACCTATTTTATTTCTGAAGATGTTGGACTGGCCAAAGAAATATAATATGAAGATTAAAGTTTAGCTCACAAGTTGTCACATTAGTGAACCCACTTGAAAAGTGTGGGAGGAATAAATGAGCAGTTCAAAATATAATTTTGGGGCTCTAAGCAACAATTTTTTGCCTTGGTACTACTTGGAATGGCCTTTGATAAATGAAGCCATGCTTCTCTGTCAGTTCCAAGTATAGGAAATACTGAAAGTTTCAACAGCTCTAGAAAATCTCGAAGTCTCAAAGCTAAGGTTCTTATGTAAAAGAGTAAAAGCTTTATTTTGGTGGTTTTTTAAAAGAGAAGGTCAACAAAAACTTGAATCACCTGAGGAGCTCATCTCCTCATAGCTAAGGCTCTAATCTGTCTTGTTCCTGGGAAGCAGATGTATTTCCTAACAATCCCAATCCTCATCAAACCTGCATTATTACAATCACGTTCCATTTAGGCTTCATTTAGCTGAGGAAAATGAAGGTAATTATGACTCATTTGGACTGGCATTCTTTTTGTTAACCTTTACAGATGATGTTCTACCACAAGTGGCAGGGGGAGCTGTGAGAAGGATGAGCTGAGCTAATGAATGTGCTCTATTTTTAGGTTGATGGGACCCTGTCAGAAAGGAAGAGAACCATTATGCTTTGTCATTCTAAAACTGGAATGTTAATCTCCATATATATATATATATATATCTATATATATATATATCTCACAGTTTTAATAAAAATGCTTGGCTCAGTCTTGCCTTGTCAGCATGTCCTCTGTTCTCTGAGCATCCTGCAGTGGGAGAGAAGAGGCTGCTGCCCTGAGAGGTCTTCTGAGAACAAAAAGACCTCAGTTAGGTGCTGCTCAGAAATGTTGCTTTGGGAGGATGTGGTTTTCCTATAATCTTCTTAACCAGACAATTTCTGTGTGCTTGCTTTAGACCAAAGACAGGTTTCCAGATGTGGCTAGAAGAGAACAGAGCAAACATTTTGACAGATAATCCTGATCTGAATGAAGCAGAAGTAATAAAAGAAGGCATGAGTAGATTTAGAATGCTGACATCAGAGGAAAGGATGGTAAGAAAACATTCTCTAATTCTGTGGGTTTGATATTTTTTCCTCCAGTGAATCCTTGGGTTATTTTCAGTTAGGATTTTTTTTCTTGAAATTCCACTCTTGTCCATCTTTATGGATTTCAATTTTGAATTGTGCCACGATCTATGACATACAATTTATGAAAATATAAACTGAATTGTAAGCAATATCAGAAAGCAGCTTTTTTTAAAGTGAGGCTTGCGAAAGGAATGTAATCGGTGAACAAATAACAAAAGGAATGAGTGTAAAGACACATAGCCAGGCTTAATTCACTGGGGATTAAATTTGTTCTAGTTTAACTTGTTGGGTTTCTCATTTCTCCAGAAAGACAATTAAAGGCTTCATTTTCATTATACAATTTCAAAAGAAGTCCAGTTTTGAAGAAGAATGTTGTTAGAAGAAAGGAAAGGGAGGAAATAGTTCCTTACTTAATCCCTATTATTTCTTCGCAAGAATTATTTCAGTACCTTAAAACCAGAGTAATAAAGTGTATAAAACAAAGTGGTGAGTTTTGTGGCCTGATTTGTAGTCTTCTGTTCTCCTTCAAAGGTGTGGACTGAGAAAGCAAGAGGAGGAAGAGTCAATGACTCAGCAGAAGACAAAAAGCGGAAGCGTCCCACAGCTGAGGAAGATGAAGTGAAAAAGAGCCAGGAGCAGAAATCCGAGGACACAAATGTATCCAAAAAATCCAAACCTTTAGATCAATCCACGAACAACAGATTGTCAGCTTTTGCCTTTAAGCAGAGCTAAATGAAGTGGGGCTATCTCAGTGTCTGTGTCATGGAAGAAATTCCTCTGTGTTGGTGAATTGGCTGCCATGCTTGAAGAGCGCTGGCAAAAAGAGTGTCTGGCTCCAAATAGTCTGTTAGAAAGTGTTTTATTATCAATTTTTGAGAGGAATGTTGAATCCCCTCTCACAGTCTTTTGCAAGGTGCTGCTCATGGGCCTGTTCCCTGGCAGCACAGCCCTGAGCAGTGCTGTGTAGCTTGGTCCACCCTGTGTGCCTTGATACCAGGGATATTGGGTGCTAAATATCGATTAATCCTTCTGGGGAGGGTAAACTACATCCACAAGCTGCCCTGTGGTTTTTGAGAGGCAAAATAATGCCTTCCCTACCATCCCTACTGCCTTGAGAGTAAGACACTCAAGGAATGGTTGTGAGGGGGAGAAAGCTGAATACATGTTAAGATGCATTTTCAACATCTGTGGCAGAGCCTGATATGGGCAGGGATAGAAAACCAGAGCAGAAGCCAGAGTTAGGAAGGTCAGGTGTGCAAAAGCCAAGCCATTCCAGACTGTGCAAAGGTGCTTTCCCAATCCATGCCTCAGCAGGATCCAGAAACTGCTCAGAACTTGTAATGTTTCTAACATTTATTTCTGTAATGTTTGTTTCTTTAAATAAAATGTGGCCGATTCTTTGTTTAAGGTGGTAGAATCTTCTTTGCAGTTGTAATTAAAGTAAACAGATCTCTATCTCCCAGCCCTAAGGCAATCAGTTGGTTTTAACCTGCTCTGGAGGCAGAGCACTGTGTCTAATAAATGTATTTGAAGCAAACTCAAATTTTGAAACATTTCCTAAATCAGTTAAAATATTGTAACTTTTAGCATAACAGCTGAGACTGAAGACTTCTCAAATTATTTTTTTTCCTGTGTTTGCACAGCCTTTTCTTTTTTCATTCCTCTTCATATTGGCCCAGAGAAGCTGTGGCTGCCCCTGGATCCCTGGAATTGTTCAAGGCCAGGCTGGATGGGGTTTGGAACAACCTGGGATAGTGGAAGGTGTCCCTGCCCATGGCAGGGGGTGGAACTGGAAGAACTTTAAGGTCCCTTCCAACCCAAACCACTGTGATTATTACTGAAAATGCATTAGTTGGACTTGATTATCTTAAAGATCTTATACAACCTTACAATTCTTTGGTTCTATAAAAGGCAAATGACTTTCTATATTCAAAACATACTTTAAACCTTGAAATCTGTAGATTGAAGATTGAGATTTCACTAAAGCCCATTAAATTTTACCATAAGATGTGTTTTATTAGACTATTTTAGCAATGGTAGTAGGTCATTTTGGAGAAAACAATAAAGGGTTGTGATGTCAACCAGGGATGGGAAATACAAACAGAAAATTCTGAAGACCTGACAATTTCGACACTTCTGTCATCCACAATTCTTATCTATCATTCCACATTTTGTTTAAGCTGATGGTGGACAGCAAGTAATATTTAACATAAGTAATAATTTTGTGCACTGACATAATGCAGGAAACATTCTGATTTTTCTGCATCCTTTGGGAAGAAATTACTGTATCAGAGACTGGGATTTATTTTTAGCTAATAAAGCCTATTTGGGTGTATTGGGAAAAAAATGGGATTGCAGTGGTAAGTAAAACATCCTGATGAAAAATCACTGGGCTTGGTGAACTGAAATGTTTCCTTCTCCTAGACTAGGTTGTTCTGAGGGTGACTTGAGCATCTCCAGTGTGGTGCTGGGAGATTTTCCAGGTAATTCTAGTCATCCACATCCAAAATCCATGTCTGGGCTGCCTGTCCAGAGCCCTTTCTACAGACCTGATGTTGGAAGTGGGCAGGGAAAACTTCTAAGGGAGCTGGGGAAGCATCCACTGCTGCAAACAACTGGTCCTACAGAGCATCCAAAGTCCTTTTGGCTCCCAGTGGAAGGAGGAAGCAGCCAAAGTAAACTTCCAGGGGAGTTTTCTGGGAGCTGGATGTTTGCAATCACGCAGCTCTTGTGAACAAACACGCCAAAGGTCGGTTTAAAAGGAGGCTCCTGGATTTAGGGAGTGGTTTCATGGAAATCACTGGGATTGTTGGGCACCATCCTGCAGGGCCCTGATTTCCATGTGGTTTTTTTCTCCCTGCATAAGAGTTTTTGCAGTGTGACATTTGTGGGTTTCATCAGACCCAATGTCCCCAACCTTGGGGTCACAGTCTGGGTCTCACAGCAGGTTAGAGCTGGCAGAGCTGTTTCCAATTCCAGATTTAAAAATTTGCATCAGAGCTGGGTGACTGTGGGTAGAATCATGGAATTTTTAAGGTTGGAAAAGACCTCCAAAGCCATGGAGTCCAGCCATGCTCCCAGCATTGCCAAGGCCACCACTCCCCCCTGTCCCCAGGTGCCACATCCACATGACTTTTAAATCCCTCCAGGAACTTCTTCCATGACACCACTGCCCTGGGCAGCTATGCCAGTGCCTGAAAACCCTTTCCATGAATATTTTTTTTCCTAATATCCAATCTAAACCTCCCAGTACAACTTGAGGCTGTTCTCTCTTGTCCTGTCCCTGTTCCCTGGAGCAGAGCCCGACCCCCCCTGGCTGTCCCCTCCTGTCAGGGAGTTGTGCAGAGCCAGAAGGTTCCCCCTGAGCCTCCTTTTCTCCAGGCTGAGCCCCTTTCCCAGCTCCCTCAGCTGCTCCTCCCAGGACTTGTTCCCTGGTGATTTCTGTCCATGGCCACAAAATAAACAGCAAATGGGCCTTGGAGACATGGCAGTGAATATTCCAGCTGCTTTAGTGCTGGGAACATCACCTCCCATGAGGCTGCTGTTACCTTTCTATCATCAAAGATGGGTTTTGCTCTATTACACAGCTCCAGGCAGAGCTACAAACACATCCTCCATCACCTGGAGCCTTCCAGGGAGCTGTGCTGAACTGGCCAGGAACAGGGAGCACTCATCCAGCAACAGCACTGGCAGGACTGGGATAAGTATAAATCCTAACTGGAGTGGAAATGAAATGTCAGACCAAGAAACAGAAAATGTGGAATGGATTTTCAAGTGAAAACAGGTAAATTTCTATTACCTGGTTTTGATTTTTTTGTTTTCAATCTTTTTTTTTTTTTTTTTAACAGTGTTGCTAAATAGTTCAATAGAATTTCACTGAAGTCCTCAGAAATGCTTGTTTGTCCTGAATTTCTGCTGGAAAACCAGGAACTTGGGAACTGTGCCAAGGAATCTGATGTTTTTTCTTTGGCTGTGCTAGAAGTCCCAGCGATTAGGTTTGATGCTTGGACTTGATGATCTTAGAGGTCTTTTCCAAGGCAAATGATTCTGTGATTCTGTGGAAAGGGTAGTCAGGATGGATCCACCACTCTTGGATTCTCAGGATGGAGCTGGGCAAGGGAGAACCTGTATTTGGACAAATTTCCCCTCAGAGGTCCTCTGGTTATGAGATGCACCTCAGGTCCTTCCGAAAAATGTAACTGTGCTGGTCATGGAGTGAACTGGTGGTCCTGGCTGGATAATCCCGGGAGGAGATGGATTGTGAGAGCTGCCTGTGAGGAAATCAGGAGCCTCATGTCTTTCTTTGACAGAGAACAGCAGATCTGGCTTCTCCCTCTGCCTGGTTGTTGCACTAAATGTGCTCAGCTGAATGCTGCCAAACAAATTTAATAGTAAATAATTCACTTAAAGGCAGGCAAAACACAAATCCTGACCCAGGCTGTGAAAAGAGCCACTTGATCCTGACTCAATTGGGCACAAATGGCAGGGAAAATTTGCAGGAATGGTTTCAAGCCATGTGTTGCCAGGGAACAGTCTGGCCTCCAAATCACATTATCGATATCTTGGGGTAATAACAGTGAGGAGCAATTGAGGGGAGCGATGCTGGGACACGGCTGCTGCTCCCATTTGCCTGGGCTGTGAGTCCAAAGCCTCCCTTGCTTATGGAATGGGATGGAGTGGAGGGAGCTGAAGATCACCCTGGCTGATGTCAGGTACCTTCTGTTGGGAACAGGTCCATGAGAGCCAGGAGACTTTTGTTTTATGTCTGGTTTCACATAGATAAATATGAATTCACCTGCTACAGCCTACCCAGGCCAATCCTTCTGAAGTTTTCCTAATTTTTGAAGAGGAAGGGGCCATTGGCAGGAGATGCTGTGTCCTTGCTCTGCCAGGGCAGGAAAGGAAAGCTGGGGCAGGGCAAAACTGCTGCCTCCACCTCCAGTCTCATCCCTAAAATGTGAGACCTCTCTGAGGAAGTTAAAGTGCAGATCCCATCAGCAGAAAACCCCTGAGACCCTGGGGATCCTCTGTCCTCATGGAGCAACAAATCCTTCTGTAACAGATTAGTATTTTAGGAGCCTGTAATCAATTTTGCTCCTTATTCTGGGTAATAAAATTAAACTGCTCGTGATTCACTCTTCCAACTGACGCACTGTGATTCCAGGGGCTGATAAATCTCAGGCTGTGCTCCCAGAGCATGGGAAGGATGTCCCTAGGCTGGGATGTTGCCATCCATCGCCTCTGTGGGCTCAGTTATTATTCCAGGATCCCACTGGGGCCACGTCCTGGCTTGCTGTTAGCAGCAGGATTGATCTGCTTTGCTCTTTTGCTGCTTGAGCTGTTAATGATGCTCTGGGTCTCCAGATTGAGGGAGTGGAATTCATCATCCCTAAGCTCTGAGCCCAGTCCTGAATGATCCCATTTTGTAGCCAACAGAGGAAAAGCAGGTGTCTTCTGTGCGTGACTTCTATTTATTCCCACAGCTTTTTAGCAGCAGTTGGTGCAGAAATTCCTTGTGAAACACCTTTTTCATGGCTTCATCTGCCCCAGTGAGGACTGCCCAGGGTATTTCAGCCTTAACCTTGGCATGGAGAGGTTTCTTTTGGGGAGTCCACTCTTCCAGCCCTGAGAAGCACTTTTTGTACACAGGGAATGATGCTCCAGCCCTTCCCAGCTGGGTCCCACTCAATGCCACCAAAGCCAGAGGGAGCTCAACAGACTAAAGCAAGCCAAGGAGAGGGAGCCTGAACACAGACCTGCTCCATCCCATCCCTGTTTGGTATTTTTACCACTTTCAAAGACAAGAGAGGAGTCTGAAAGGCTTTCCCACAGACCTTGGTCCCCAGCAGCATCCCCTGGCTCTCTCAGGGACCCCCCAGTACCCTTCAAGCCACAGTCTCAGGATTTTTTGCACTCTCTGTTTTGTTGATCTTTAAGAATTTCTTCACTTTAAACAGTGAAAATATCCTCCAAGCTTTAAGCAAGCAGAGGAGAGAAAAACAGGGCACATTCCCTCTAGGGAAGGGTCTGGAGCACAAGACCTGTGAGGAGCAGCTGAGGGAGCTGGGAAGGGGCTGAGCCTGGAGAAAAGGAGGCTCAGGGGAACCTTCTGGCTCTGCACAACTCCCTGACAGGAGGGGACAGCCAGGTGGGATCGGGCTCTGCTCCAGGGAACAGGGACAGGACAAGAGGAAACAGCCTCAAGTTGTGTCAGGGGAGGTTTAGATTGGATATTAGGGAAAATTTCTTCACTGAAAGGGTGGTCAGGCATTGAAATAGGCTTCCAATGGAAGTGGTGGAATCACCACCCCTGGAGTGTTCAAAAATCATGTGGATGTGGCACTTGGGGACATGGTTTAGTGGTGGTCTTGGCAATGCTGAGTAAGTGGTTGGACTTGATGGTCTTCGAGGTCATTTCCAACCTTGAATATTCATTGATTCCTCTGGTTTATAATCTGTATTTCACTTTTTTGGTATGTATTGAGAAATAGCAAAGAAAAACTTATTTGAGAAGTCTTAATGAGAACATGGGGTGTAAATAACAGGGAACTATCAATAAAATCTCATCAGAACATACTTCAAAAACCCAAAATGCCAAGTCTTAGTGCTTCTGCTTACCCAGCTGATGTGGGGTTGTGTTTCAGAGGGAGAAGACTCCACTGTGGCTGGAAATTGGGCTGTGTCCTTCCACATCCTGGCACAAATCCCAATTACCTGAACCTACTAATTCCGTGCTGGCAAAGGCTGTTAACGGAGCTGCTGGCATCACCTCCCATGTGTGCAACCTCTGCTCAAACATCCCCAGAAAATGTGGTTTTCTGAACAGCCAGGCAGTGATCACACTGGTAAATAAGCTGGAAACTGCTCTTCTTGCCCCAAAAATAGGAGAAAAATCACAACCAGCTCCCACAGCAGCTAAGCTCAGGCAGTTACAAAGTCAGGGTTGGCTCTGGTGGGAGCTTATCTTCTTCTTTTCCGAGAAAACAAAGAGAGCAAAGACTAAGGAGGGCCAAGATGCTTAGATGCCCTTTGCTAACCCCTTTTTCTGCATGGATGATTACGTCTCAGTGGTTTGAAGCTCCTCAGGAACTCACCCAGCCCTCTGAACCGTGCCTGCTCAGCCGGGATCCAAAGGGAAGCACAATCCTTCTGCAGAGGCCCACGGATGCTTTTAGTGAGGGAACTTGCCTGGTTCAAAGAGAGAATTTGGGCATCCTCAGAGGATTGGGAAATGAGCTGGGCGTCTGGGGAGGAGCAGGGATGCTGTTCAGGGCTCCAAATCCTTCTGGTACAGCAGTTCCTGTTCCTGATCAGAGCCTGGGGCAATAAAACAGAATAAAGCCTGGCTGGCTGCAGGGCCCTGGATTTTACCTGAGTCATCCTGACTCTTCTGGTGAAACCTGTGATCAGAAACCAAATGATAAATGTGGAAATGTGGAGCATGTTACAGCTGCTGGGGTATTTTTTTCTTTTTCTTTTTTTCTCTTTTTTTTTTTTTTTTTTTTTTCCTTTTTTTTTCTTGCTTGTCTTAGTTAAATGCAGCTCTTGTGTCAGGGGAAAGAGGAGGAGGAGAAGGAAAGCCAGTGAGTCACACCCCACCCTCTGACAGCTCCTTCCCCTCCTTATCTTCCCAGCAATTTACCATTTCCTAGGCACAAGAAGGGGACAATTTGTCCCTGCTGCCATTAAGGACCAATGGTGTGAAGAGAAGGGTTTGTGGCTCCTTTAGATCTTGGCCATTTATTTGATTGCAATCCAGAAAATATAAGTCCTCCTCATGCTTGGGTGATGGAGCATTCACCCTATGCTCAGCTGAGCCTTTAGACTCAGTTTCCAGCTCATAAAATCCTGGAATAGCTCCAGCTGGAGGGAACCTGTGTTCCAAAAATTTGTCCCAGCACTTATTTGTTCATCAGCATTTGAACCCAAGCTGTGCTCTGTCTGCTGGGTTTGCCCCAAAAGCACCCAGGAGGACACAAGATGCTCAAACCACCTTTTGGGGTAAAGCACCAACAAGTTCCCCACAGAAACTTCAAAATATTTGGTCTTGGTCATCAGAGTGAGCACATTTCCAGAATCTTGGGTGGGAATATGAAAACATTGTGACACGCCAGCCCTGCAGCAGGAAGGTGTCTGCAGAGATCAGGGGGCTGAAGGAAGCCCAGCTGGGATGAGGAGGTGGGAATGGTCACCAAGGAAGGTCAGTCCATGTCTGGGATCATTCTGGGGGCTGAAAGAAGCCCAGCTGGGATGAGGAGGTGGGAATGGTCACCAAGGAAGGTCAGTCCATGCCTGGGATCATTCTGGTGGCTGCATCCCAACCCCAGTGGCGCCAGCGCCTCCCAATGGTGCTGGTGGCATTCCAGCAGTGCCAGGGAGTGGCTGGGCAGGATGTGCCAGCACCAGCCTGGTAGGAAAGGGACCAGCTCTAGGAGTTTGAGGGGATGGGGAGAACATGGAGAACAATGCTGGGAGCTGCTGTGCGGGGCATGAGTCTGCATCCCAGCAGGACCTGCCCCATCCATCCCCATCCCCTTGCTGCTCACCCTGGTCTTCCCCCAGCCCTCTCCCACACTGGAAGGAAGGGAGCACCCTTCAGCAGCTTGGGGCTGAATCCCCAGCTTGTGCCTCAGCCCAGGGAATCCCCCCAATCCCCCAGCTTGAGGGATCTCCCTGTACCCTCCTCCCATGCCTCAGCCCAGAGATTCCCACTGTTCCTCCAGCCTGGGGGGGGGGTTTCCCTGTATACCCCCATCACACATTTCAGCCCAGGGATCCCCCCCACACCCTCAGTCTCAGGGTGCCCCATATCCTCAGCCTCAGGGTACCCCATATCCTCAGCCCCAGTGATCCCTCCATACCCCCAGCACACCTCAGTCCATGGGATTCCCTCCTGGAAGCTCTGGGCCCTCAGTCTGGGGATCACTCTGGATTCTCCCATAGCCCCAGCCCAGGGCATTCCTCCCCTGCTCACACTCCTCATCCTAGAGGATCCCGCATCTTCAGACCTGGAGATATCTCGGGATCCTCCCACAGCCCCTGCCCCTATCTCAGCCCAGAGATCCCTCCATACCCTCAGCTCAGCCCGGGGACTCCTCTGCACTCCCAGCCTGGATCTCAGCTCGGGGGGATCCCCTCTGATCCTCCCGTAACCCCAGTCAGGAGCAGCCCCCGTACCTCCAGCACACACCTCAGCCGAGGGATGGCCCCCGGCAGCCACAGTCCAGAGATCCCCTCGGATCCTCCCCGGCAGCCGCAGTCCAGAGATCCCCTCGGATCCTCCCCGGCAGCCGCAGTCCAGAGATCCCCTCGGATCCCCCCC
>VZUI01081930.1:0-22247 GCA_013401135.1 Cettia cetti | reverse complement strand
CCCCCCCGGCAGCCACAGTCCAGAGATCCCCTCGGATCCCCCCCGGCAGCCGCAGTCCAGAGATCCCCTCGGATCCCCCCGTGTTCCCACCCCGGATCTCAGCCGGGGGATCCCTTCGGATCGCTCAGTACCCCGAGCATCCCCCCTATTCCCAGCCCTGGGATCCCCTCGGATCCCCCCGTGCCCCCATCCCGGGCTACCGCCCCTACCCCCAGCGCCCCCCTCAGCCCGGGGGTCCCCTCGGATCTCCCGGTATCCCGCTCTCAGCCCGGGGGATGCCCCCCGCTCCCCCCATCCCGGGCAGCCCCTCCCGCCGAGCGCGGCTCCCGGCGACATCCCGGCGGTGACATCCCGGCGGTGACATCGCGGCGGTGACATCGCGGCGGCCGCGGCCAATGGGGGCGGCGCGGGCGGGATAAAAGCGGCGGCGGAGCGCCGGGGCCGGGAGCGCCGGGGCCGGGAGCTGCAGCGGCGGCTCGGGCACGGCCCCGCTGGGCAGCGCGGCCCATGGAGGCGGCGCGGGGCTGGAACGGGTACGCCAGGCAGGAGCCGCCATCCCCGCCCGAGAGGCCGCGGCTCCCCCCGGGCACCGGCAGCGGCGGCGGCGGGGATGGGTGGCGGGGAGAGCGGCCCCGCAGCGAGGAGGACAACGAGCTGAGCCTGCCCAGCCTGGCCGCCGCATACACCTCCATCCTGCGGGCGCTGGGCGAGGACCCGCAGCGGCAGGGGCTGCTCAAGACGCCCTGGAGGGCGGCCACAGCCATGCAGTTCTTCACCAAGGGCTACCAGGAGACCATCGCGGGTAGGGAGCGCTCCCGGGGCCGCGGGGATGGAGTGTCCTGCTCTGGGTACCGGCCCAGGGGCCGCTTTATTCCTTGAATGAATTTCTGAAAACATCGTTGTCCTGTCACGGCATCAGCGATCTGGTGCTCCTTGTTATCACCTGTATGTCTCGGTGTCCCCTCCTTCCCCAAATATCTCGTGTTTTATTTTTTTTAATCAAACTGTGCAGGAAAAGTTTCACTTCTGTCGTAAACCTCTCGTTCGGGTGAGCAGAGCAAGTGCTTTTGCTTCCTCTTTTCTGATGGAAACTTTTCAAGCCCTGGCTCAGGAGCTTGTGGGTTCCCTCCTTCCTCCCTCCCCGGCCGTGCGAGGCTCTGTTCAGACAGGGTGGGAATATTCGATTAGCAGACAGAAGGGGTTTGAATTTTCTCAGGAAAAGCTCCGTTCTTCCGTTGCTTTAATCGGGTGAGGTTTTTCAAAGGTGGGAATGAAACGCAAGGAAGCGATGTTAGGAGACAACAGCAGGACAGGGAGATCCCTTCCCCATCTCAGGGTCCCAGCAGCAAATGCAGGTGTGGAGAGGAGCCCCAGGTTCACATCCCTGCCCCAGCTGAGTGTCTCTGCTTCCTGGGTGAGGGTGTAAGGAAGGGAACTGCCTGGGATATGTTCTCAACAACTCGTGGCTCTGACGCAGGGTAAATACTGCTTGATTTTTTTTTTTTTTCATCAGTTTTCCTCTTCTCAGCCTCTTGACTAAGCATTATTCCCAGTACAAACAGCAAAAAAGAGCCTGGAGAGCTTGGGAATTCCCCTTTCTTCTCCTTCTTAGAGTAAAAGGCGAGTTCCTGTCCGAAAGGGATGCAAACAGTGTCAGCAAGGATCCCTGAGCGTGGCTGAGGAAGGAGCTGTTCCTGCTCTGCTCTCGGGAGTCCAGCACTGGTGTGCAGCCCCAGAGCTGCTGCAGGATGTTGTGGCTAAATGCAAAGGCTGAGCTGTGCTGATTGATGGCATCAGGGAGCTCCTGCTGGCACATCAGAGTCCATTTCTAAGTGCACTCTGCTTCGGCTTAAGGGCTGGGTTTTGTCTTTAGTTTCTTTTTTATTTCTCGGCTGTTGGCTCTTTTGAAATCACATTATGACAACTTCCAGCATTCACTTACTCATGGCCAGCCTAAACTCTTGTGCCAGTGCTGTGTCCCAGCCTCCCCCAGGAACAGCATTTCTGCCCTGGAAGTTGTTCTGCCTTTCAGATCAGCCCAGGATTTTGGTTCACATCTGGGAATGCTGGGCTGCAGTGGCCATCCTTGTTCCCTCATAGTTCTGCTGCAGGGTGTGTTTGAGGTGAGATTTCATCAGGGTTTCACGGTATCATCTTTAGTTTCCTGGGATTAACTTTCCTCAATTTACTGCTGTAAAACACAGGAGGTGTCTCAGTCATCCTGCCAGGCTCTAGCAGAAGGAATTTTTTTAGTGATAATTTGAGCATGAGTTTCTGTGCTGAACCTGGGTGAGGCTGCTGCCCTTCTAAACTCCTCTCTTATCCTGCTTCCAGTTTTGTGTGCACACATTACCTAAAGTAATCTTAAAAACTTTTTTTTTTCCTGCTGCAAGGTGGGTTCTCTGTGGTGTTCTAACCTCTCACATTCATTTAATTAAGCAGAGAAGTTGATTATCCATACCTGGGAGAGAGCTGTATTATATCCAAGGATAGAAAATGTCACTGCTGGGTGCTCTACTCCTGGACTGCTTTTTTCTTTTTAGGAAATCATGTGAAGCTGTGATACTAACATCCCTTCCTGTGTCAGGTGAGGAATCCTTTTACTTTCCAGCTACTCTCCTCTTCTTGCAGGATGCTCAGCTTCCACTTCTCTCACTCTTCCCAGCCAAACAGAAGGAAGAGCTGCAGCTGAAGATAGCAAAGCAACTGGTGGATGATGTTAGGAGAATCAATATGAGTAAATTCTTCTTAGAGAGTTTTAAATACCTTGTGAGCTCTAGAGCCAACAACTGCAGAATATTTGGACACTGTGTAGCTGTGGGACTGCTGTTGTCTCTGCTGCAGCATTCTGTGCTGTTCCCTGGGTTATACTAATCCAGCTCTCTGCCCAGCCAGGCTGTGAATTGCACCAGCAAGCGGCTTGTGAAAAAGAAAATTAACCAAAACAAGCCCAAACCATCCCCAAAAATCTGAGAAAAACAGCCCTGACTTCCTATTTTCTCAGGCTTTTTTTTGCAGCTTATTCAGCTCCTCATGTGGAGCTGTCTGGGTAGGCAGAGGTCAAAGCAGTGATTTGCAGGGTGTGTTTTGAGGAGTGTTTCCATTTCATCCCTGCAACAGGCAGAAGATGAGGGGCTGTTACAACAGCTGCAAGCTCCATCTTCTCAAGAAAGGTTCCTCAGGTAAAAGCTCAGTGCTGGTGGTGATTGTACCACCTCATGGCCAGAGGCAGAGTGTGTTGCAGCTGAGCTCCAGAGCCAGCCAGGAAGGAGTGACACAGGTGAACCAGAGCAGTGAATGTCAGAACAGGGACAGGCTTTAAAATCAGCCCTGTCACCTTGTCTGCTGCAGCATCTGCCCTGGGGGAAAGCAATTAATGTCTGATGGAGCTCTCATTTTCCATAAAGGAACACAAAGAAAGATGTGGCAGATATACATCCAAATTATAGGCTTGTTTAGGTTGGAGAAGGCTTCTAAGATTGAGTCCAACCATTCCCCCAGCATTGCTGAGACTACTGCTAGCCCATGTCCCCAGGTGCCACATCCACGTGGCTTTTAAATCCCTCCAGGGATGGGGACTCCAGCACTGCCCTGAGCAGCTGTGCCAGTGCCTGACCACCCTTTCAGTGAAGAAATTTTCCCTAATATCCAATCTAAACCTCCCCTGACACAACTTGAGGCTGTTTCCTCTTGTCCTGTCCCTGTTCCCATGAGCAGAGCCCGACCCCCCTGGCTGTCTCCTCCTGTCAGGGAGTTGTGCAGCACCAGAAGGATCCCCCTGAGCCTCCTTTTCTCCGGGCTGAGCCCCTTTCCCAGCTCCCTCAGCCTCTCCTGGTGCTCCAGACCCTTTCCCAGCTCTTTTCTCTTCTGGAGAGTGTGAAGCTGCCAGGGCACTGCCAGAGGTCTGTGCTTGGTGTGCTTGACTTAAGCCTCCCTGGCTGTGTTCCTGCAGGGGGTTGGACTAGCTGCCCTTTAAAGATCCCTCCCAGCCCAAACCATTCCATGAACTCTTTGGTTTCTCTCTGTTAGAGAACATAATAGACTTGGAGCAAGGTTAAATGTGCTGGTCATTTGATCTCCTGTCCTGGGTGTTGGCACTTTGCTTCCATGACACCTGATTGTATGTTTATATTTCCCACAGCTTAACTTTGTGTTGTAGGGAAGATAACACCTCAATTCTGTCTCTCCATTCAGATTTGTGAGCAGCAGAGAAGCCCATTCTGCTTTTCAGTTTCTACCCTGTGTATTTCCTCACTTGTTTTCAGCAGTGCAGTGTGACAGTATTCCTGCTTTTCCTATTAATCTCTGCTATCTGTGTTCTGCAGCTGCTCGGTGGTGTGTGTCAGAGCCATTAGTAGAGTTTACTTGTTAAATATCTGTATCTGGCTCTTTCTGTTAATTCCAGATTGTCACTTATTAATCCTGGCTTTACTAAAGGCCTCAACCTCTTTCATTGACAGGATGTGTTCAAATGTGCTGTTCCCACTTCTGTAGAACCAGGCATCGCTCTTGGATTGGAGTAGCAAGAATGCCTCTAGTGATTTCAAATAAAGTCCACCTGGGGACCAGACTAAAAATCCTGACAGCTCAGTGCAGACACTTGAGCACTGGTGTAGACTGGCAGCTGTTGCAACAGAAACCCCTCAATGTGTTGGTAAGGGTGGCAGAGTAGGAAAGGCACCAAAAAAGTAACTTCCAATTCCATGCAGTGCTTCTGTGCCAGCATCCAAGAAAGTGTGTTCTTTTCCAGGGTCAGATCTATCAGCTTCTTGCTTCTGGGTGTAAATTGTATTTCAGATTAGCCCCCCTGGCTGGTGAGGGTTAACAGCAGGGCTGTGAGAGCCAGGTGCCTTTGGCTTTTTGACAGCTGGTTCAGGCAGATACCTTCCACACAAAGGTTAAACCTTGTCCCTCCTTTTACTAAAGGCTTCATGTCATGCTCAGAGGTGCTCTCTGAGGGTCTGATAATAAATACTACAAGGCACAAGTGTTTGCAAAGGCAGTAAATGGAAATACAAGGTTACAGGCAGCACTAACTTGCAACTGAAGCTGAAGGTTTCAGGCCCAAGCCACTGTTAAGTTACAGAAACAGTGTCAATGATTCTGCCTTTGAAAGGTGAATCATAAATGAGTTGGTTTGGATTGTGTAATCTTGCAGGAAACATTAGGCACAGGGCTGGATGGGCTGCCTGCATCTGCAGAAGGAAGTTCAGTTGTTCTCATCAGCCACAAACACTCAAAGCAAAATGTTCACCAAACTGGGCTTGCTGCTGATGGTGGGAGCTGCTGCCAGGGCAGCCTTCCAGCCTTTATTCTTGTAAGCATGGCAGCTCTCAGGGATGTTGGCAGGTTCACCTGTCCTTTCAGTGTGTTTAACAGGGAAATGAAAATCAGAAATGCTGGGAGGGGATAACTTTGCTTCCCAGACCTCTGTAGCTCGAAAGGCTGCATGTTCTTTCCCTGCAAGCCAAGTGACTCTGCTGGGCAGCTTTTATTTCAGAGCAAGTAACTAGTCAGGTCATTTCCTCACTCATTAGTGTATGTGCTTTTCCTACACTGACAGGTGAAAAAATTCAACCTTAATATTCTTCTCCTCTGTTCTGTGTGGATTTGGTGTTTTCACAGAGGACAACAATGGTGGAAGCTCGTAAATTTTTCCAGCCTGCTCGGTTTGCTGTGCTGAGGTGATAAGCATTGCTGTGTCAAAACACACAGAGCCTTAAGCAAACACTGTTAGAGCAGCAGCACTGCCCTTTGCCAGGAGCTGGGGAGGTGCTGTATTTTCCTGGAATCGAGGTGCTGCTGCCTCATCCACGAGGACATGGATGCAGCACCGTAATCTATTAACAGCTGAAACCTCAGCATTGTTGTGTTCCAGCCATGGCTTGTTCCTTGTAAACCAGAGGGTGGCAAATACACCAGGGTTGTTCAGAGTGAGGTTTTTTTGGGGTTTCTTCAACTCCTGCCCCTACACAAGGGAAGCCTGCCATGCTGGAACACACACTAAAT
Source organism: Cettia cetti (assembly GCA_013401135.1). NCBI lineage: Eukaryota > Metazoa > Chordata > Aves > Passeriformes > Sylviidae > Cettia > Cettia cetti. Next base: position 16,238 of record VZUI01081930.1, on the reverse strand, counting down.
GCAGTGAAACTTCTGGGAACTGGGACTTTCCTGGATCATGTCCCCTGCCTGTTAATGCTCACGTAACACTAAGCTTGGTTGGGTTTTGTCAGGAATTTATTAAATATTGAAACCTCTTGGATCTGAGCTGTTGCAGGCTTCTGATCTTTCATGTTGCCCTTCCAAACTGCTTTGTCTTTGATTTTTCCTTTGTTTCAGTTTCAAAAAGAAGTGTGGATGAGCACCTTCTGTGACATGGGACATTGAAATGGTTATTGAAATCCTGATACATTTTAATGAGCGTCTCCATAATGCTGCTTTTCCTCATATTAATGAACCTCCTGGCAGAGGACAACTTCTAGAACCTAATCTTGGTTTCATCTGTCTGCAGGAGCTGATCTGTTATGAACAGACTCCAGTCTCACTACAGTGTGGAGGGATCTTACAGGAAAACAAACAAATCTGTGCAAATCATGGCCAGAATTAGCTGAACAGCAATAATGCTTTTCCTTTATCTTTGCTTCTATGAAATGTCCCTTGAATCACATGTCTGGTTCACCTCCCTTCTGGTAACTGAGGGATTAAGCTTTGCTTCTGAAGCAAATGTTCCTGTCTGAAGTTAAGTGTCTGTTTCTAGTCTTTTGGTGATGAAATCTGAAATAGTAGCCAGAAACTCAAAACTTTTTTTCTGTGTCTAAGGTTTCTCCTGGTTCCTGCTAGGAAGGTTTGTTATAAGTGTTCATTTCTCAGCATCTTTTGAACTCTGTTGCCTTTTTAAACAGTCCTGTGGCATCTCAGGCTGTGCCTCTTTCTAGAGCTCTTCAAGACTCCTTGAAGCAAGTGACATACCCAGAGCCTCCCCTGTCTTAGCAACCTGAGGTCATTAACTTTCTGCAGCAGTATAAGCCCTATACATTAATATTTTTATAGCCTGGCTCTCTGTATGCATAATAAATTCCTGGTGCCTATTCAATACTCAAAGGCTGCAATAATTTTCTTGTTGCTTGTCTGGAATGTTTCCCTAACTTCAGTTACCTGTAATGTCATCACATGAGTAAATAAAAAACAAAGCCAGGTTTGACTCCACACTTTACTGCTTAGCCAGCAGTAGCTGAGAGGTTTTTACAGCAGTTTCCTTCCAGATTTCATCCTGACCCTGCAGTCTGCTGCTTCCCCTGCCACACATCCAGCTGTGAACTCGTGCCTCCTGCTGTCAGTTACATCTGTCCTCAGCTGGGGGGAACTCTGAGCAGGACAATCAGAAATATCTGCCAGCATTCCCCAGGTGGTTCTGCCTCACAGACCAGTCAGCCTTAGTTGGGTCATGGCATTGCTCTTCTGAGCATCCTCCAAACCATGACCTGCTGCTGGTTCTTGCCAGGTCCCTGCCATTGCTTTGGGGGTAACTCTGTTCCTGGAGGTGTCTGAGCTCAGCCAGTGCTTTAGCAGTTCCAGCTGCTGGGTGTTGGTGAGGTGTGATTTGTCCCATGGGATGTCATCCTGCCTTGGCCTGAGCCCATTCCTGCCCTGCCTCTGGCAGCTTGTGGCACTTGAGGGTCACCATGGAGAGCAAAGGACAGAGGGGACAGTGACATGTGGACAGAGGTGGCTGGACCTGTGAAATGGGTGTCAGGAGAACCTTGTGCTTTTTGTCTCTGCCAGGATGGATGAGCCCAAGCAGCAGTGTCAGGGAGTTCCTGAGGCTGCCTTCATCCCGCTGGCACTGAGCAACCTGCACTTAAATTGGAGCTGTGAGGCAACTGAACACCACAGGGAAGTGCTTTAACTCCTGGTGAGAACAACCTGCATCACTTCACTCCCAGGCACAGTGAAAAAGGCAGCTCTGAAGTGCTGTGAAGCTGCTGCAGTGCTGCCATCCTTCATCCCTTCCACATCCTGAGCCCATTCTGGGTGGGCTCTGCCTTCTCTGATTGCCAGAGGTGCTTTTGCCTTCCTGTGACACATTAAAGCCATGCAAATAGTTTCTATAGCAACAGGTATCTTTGCTTAGCTTTGACGCAAAATCCTGAAAGGTCTTTCTCATTCTGTCTTCATCCAGTTCTGATTTTTCATTTTATCAACTCTTTCTGAAGATAAAGGGCAAATGAATTTTGCTCTGTTTCAGGAGTTAACTTGCAGCACAGGTGCCTGTTCAGTTTCAACAGCCCACAAAAGTTTTTGCACCAGGAACTGAACTTTTGGCGGAAGGAAAAATCAGCTGGGATAATTTGAGAGCAATTGACTCTACAAAAATTTGTCCCCAGCTTTGCTTCTGGCCTGGTTAGTCTGAGGCTGTTTCCCCTTTCTGTCCTTTCAGCTCTGTTAAATTCTCCAGAACATGTGCTACAGCACGCAGGCTGAGCTTGTCAGAGCCCTGTTTGATGCTACTGTAAATAGAAAAACTAGAAAAAATTCAAAAAAGTCTAAAAAAAACCTAAAAAAACCCCCTGACAAATTTAGATAAAATAGTGTTGCTTCTCTTCACAAGGTGTTTGAGCCTCTGCCAGAGAAGTGTCTCCTGTGTAATTACTGCAAACAGCTCTGCAGTGAGACACAGGTAGAAGCAGCTGTGAAAAGATGCTCTGCTCACTCTGCTTTTGCCAACACAGGGCTTGGGCTCCAAAGGGGAGGTGTAGGGATGGGCAGGCTTCAGGCTGTGCTGATTTGCAGGGAGAGAGGCTTGAGAAGTGTGGGCAGGAGGGACTGGAGCAGAGTAGGGGTGCCTGGGGCTCTCCACACTGTGGTCATTTGCTCAGGTGGTGGCCTCCAGCCACACACTTTGTTTTACCTTTGTGCCCTTGTATCACCTGGCACTTGTGGAGGAGTTTTTGGAGGGCCTAACACTGAGCTGGTTTTTTCCTTTGTGGGCCCTTCTTCTCAGGGTGCTGACAAAATCTGCACATCTTGCTGCAAGCACAGCTGCAGGTGTTGTCTGTGACCTGGCTGCAACTTGCTGCTAATGTTAAATAAATAAAAGGTGCAAAGATGGCAAGACCACTATAAAATAAGAAGCGTGAAGCAACTCACAGCTCTGTGGCTACATTCTCGATGTGCAGATCTTTTTCCTTACCCCTTAAACACCCCTGGTTGTGCAGGGGCATTGCCCACACTGCTGAGACTGGGCTGTGGCATAGAGGGGATGTGCAGGAAGGGTGGATGCCCTTTGTGTTCCTGCCTGATTGCTTTGGCCACGAGAAGGATGCAGGATGCCTTTTTTTCCTGGAGTTGCCTGTGTGGTACTTCTGAGGTCACTTAAACTTCTCTTTGGCTGAGCTGTCTCCATGATACGACACAGCTGTGAGAGAAAGTTTGTAGGGATCTACTAATACATGTTTTGTATTAATTAGTGTGTCTATGCATCTATACGCACATGGGCATGAGGCTTCATGGGCAAAGTACCTGCAGCTCTGGCCCTGCTCTGTGTCACACATTGCCACATCTCTTAATGAGAATTTGGCCATTTCTGGCTGTTCTGAACAATCTGCTTTGCGAGTGCACTGACGTAAATCCATATCTGACATCAGGCTCTGATATGCTCCTGGCAATGCTGGTGTGAGCCGAGCTGGGGGTCTAATAACAGCAGCAGTCACTCTGGAGATGCTTCGTGGATCTGTTTGGATTTTGTTTTAATAACTCTGGCCACAGCAGCAGGTTTTGTGCAACCACTGTTTGCCTTTCTGCTGTGGAAATGGCACGGCTGCAGAGTGCTGCAGGAGGGAGCTCAGAACCCAGACAGCTGCTCTGCCTCCCCTTCCCTCTCCTGTGAGCCTGTTCAGATCCTCTGTTCTGGACTACCCCTTTGACTGGCTAAATTCATGATTACACAACTGCATGATGCTGTCCATGCAATCAAAACCCTCCAGCAGTGCTTGGTGTAAACCAGACCCAGAAATTTGAAGAACACAATCACGTGCCTTCACAAAGTTCTTCCCTGGCCTTTTTCATGCCCTCTACTCCTGCTCTCTGACCTGATCCAAAACCCTTGTGGGATTCATCCTGGCTGCCTTGCAGGTTTCCAGCCCTTCTCAGGAAAGAGCCCGTGTCGCAGGCGGAACGCCGAGCGTGCAGTTTCCAGGGTTACCTGTGCAGAGCTGATAGCAGGCAGGAAATTAAAATGTTGCTGTGATGGTGATGATCCCTTATCGACAGCAGATGGTGGCCATCAGCTGGATGTGCATGTCAGGGGAAGGCACCAAGGCAAGCAGTGCAGACACCACTGCTGGGTTTGTGTCACCACCACTGCTGGGTTTGTGTCACCACCACTGTCAGGTTTGTGTCACCACATTGTTGGGTTTGTGTCACCACCACTGTCAGGTTTGTGTCACCACCACTGCTGGGTTTGTGTCACCACATTGTTGGGTTTGTGTCACCTCCACTGTTGGGTTTGTGTCACCACCACTGTCAGGTTTGTGTCACCACCACTGTCGGGTTTGTGTCACCACCACTGTCAGGTTTGTGTCACCACCACTGCTGGGTTTGTGTCACCACCACTGTTGGGTTTGTGTCACCACCACTGTTGGGTTTGTGTCACCACCCTTGCAGGTGCTCCATGGTGCATGCAGGGCAGTCCCTGAGTGCCCTGGTCTGCTGTGGTGTGTAGGACTCTGCTTTCCTGGCAGTAACTCCAAAGGAGCTTGTGTGGCTTTCAGCTGAACTTGTTTGCAGAGTTCCTTGTCCTCGTTATCAGCCCATCGGTACAGCTGGCTCTCTCCTGCATGTTTCTCCCTCATACACAATTTTTCTCTCTTCTTCAAAAGACCTGGTTTCTACACTTGGGAGTATTTGACTTTTAAGCTCTCTGAGCATGGTCCAGGTGCCTGCAATCTTTGTGGAGTCTGATGTGCTGTAACCTGTGCCAGGATTGTTTGGGGATTCGTAAAGGGACTGTTGAAAGTGGAGAATCAAATGAGGATCTGTTCTGCTGAGCTCTGAGATTAGCCAAGTGTCATATTATATGTTCCTTTTCTTACTGAGTTGTCTCTTCTCCCTTCTGTCTCTGTGGGGGTTTCTGCACCTCACTTTTCTGCTAACTCTGAGGTGCAGAATTAGGCTGCAGTGTGGATGTGCCAGCCCTTTTCAGATCAGGACAGCAAATCTCTCCCCAGATGTGTCTTTGACTTCTGTGTGTACCTAAACAGCTGCTGCCTGGCAGGCTACAGGATGAAATTTGCATGCAAAGCCTTCTTAGAGGCAGTAATGCTGGTGTTAAAATGTTTGGAGGAACCACTGATGGCTTAGACTTTCTCTGACCCCGGGCTGGGTTTTCTTGCGGAAGCACTGAGGGAAGCCCACAGTGCTCTCTTTGTCAGCTATAGGCTTAACTGCTCTTAAGATGTCAGTAATTCTGCAAAGACCAGACCTGTTTTAACCCATGATCAAGCTATTAATTAAATAAAACACTCCAGGCTGACTTCTGGGGCAGCACGTAGGCAGTGTGACACTGTGGCAAATGTGGGATTGTTCGCAAACCAAAACACGCTCGTGATGTTAGTCCTTACTTCCCTCCCAGACTTTAACCTTTAAATTTATAGCCCTGAGAGAGTTCTGCCCTTGCTACCAGCTTTCTGAGGTGCTGGCTGGAAGAGCCTGCCATGCTTTTTTGGGTTTATTTTTAATGCAAATGTTTAATTTCAGATGTCTTGAACGACGCCATCTTTGACGAAGACCATGATGAGATGGTAATTGTGAAGGACATAGACATGTTCTCATTGTGTGAGCATCACCTCGTTCCATTTGTTGGAAAGGTAACTCTCCCTCACAGAACAAACGTGGGAATGCACAATAAAAGACCTTAAGTACATGTAAAAGATTTGGTAGCTGTAGCTACAAAGCTTTTAAGGCTGTAAGTACTTGCTGCTTACGGCTACAGTTCTAGAAGTTTAATCTTCAGAATACAAATAAGGAAGGCCTCCTTAATGTGAGGTTTTATTTGAATTTAAGCTCCTGAAATATAGTGCTCAACCTTTCCTAGTCTAAGTAATCTAATGGTTTCTGACATTTCATATCAAAGCTCTTCTCCATGAAGCAGCAGCAAGCCTTGAGGGCAGACATCTCGATATTAAACCAGCTCACCCTGCACACTGGCTCTGTCATGGATTTAGCTCCTGGCTCAGAGCTATCCAGTGCACATTCATCTCTGAAACCCCCTGTGAGTGGAACAAACTCATTAGCAGCCCTGCCTTAATTGTGTGAGCCTAGTCAGGGACAGGTTGGCCAAAACTGGATTTGCTTAACTGGGGAGTCCCATGAAAAGGCCTGGTGCTTCAGAGGATGTTGGAATTGTAATGCCAACAACCTTAAGGAAATAAAATTTCTCCAGTTAAGCACTATAGAGGTGATGAAGAGTTCTGAGTGGGAGCTGCACGACAGGCTCTTCACTCCCTTATCAGCACAGAAGGATGGAGCTTAGCCTGATCCATCTGTTACCACAAAGTGCTCACAGGTCCAAGAGCAGCACGTGCTCATGTTGTCTATAAAATTCAATCAGTGCCACATATGTTCCAAGCAAGTTGTCTCCCCCCCCCCCAAAAAAAAAGAACAGAAACCAGCTGTTTATTTAGTTGAGTCAATTCAGTTTTGTCTGCTTTCTTGCTGTTAGTGTTTTATATTGGAGAGCAGGATAACCTTTGTCCGTGAAAGCTTTCTGTTGTGCCTGTTACTCTTGGTTTTGTGTACTGTGTATATTCTACCCTTTACTCCTGTGGCAATGTGTGCATTTTTTAAATATCCAGTTGTTTAGCTTGTGTGATTTGGAGAATTCTCCTCACAAACACTGATTCAGTCCTACTAAATGACTTGGCATGGCTCTAAATATTCAGAGTAACCATTGCCCTGCTGAGTGCACCAAACAGGCTGCAAATACCCACCTGTAGGTCTTGCATTTGCAGCTCTACCCTAAAGGAAATCAAGAAATCTGCAAAAATATGGGGAACAGGATTCAAAGCTTATTTCTAAGTTGTGTCTGTCACTTTTTCTGAAATGTTTCATGTTTTTTCAGGTGTCAGTGGGTTGATTGACTAACAGAAGGGGTAGGAATGAACAAGTTAGCCAGGTAATCAGGTGCACTGTGGTACCTCTACTGCAGGTACAGCAGCACAGGATTCTGAGATGTGGCCTCCAGGCAATGCCAGAATCCCCCACTGAAACTCCCCTGCTGTATCTTGGCTAATTTTTCAAGTCTCTGGTACTGTGGCACAAAGTACTGGTTTATAATCTGTTGTATCTGTAAACCCACTGGAATTCAGTAGCCCTCATGGCTTTCTAAAAGCAAGGAGCTAAATATCCTTCCCTTCAAATCTGAGCATTTTTCTGCTAAACTTCTTCCAATTTAGTTCACGTTCAGTAAATCCATATTTGAGCAGGATGGAAGCTGAGTTAATTATCAATGATCTATGATACTGAAAGAAGAAGAAAAAAACCTCAAATCAGGAAGTGCAGCCTGATTTTTGGTGGCAAAGTACTTCTTGCCACCAGAACTTTCACTGGAAGTAAAGCACAGTCCCTCTTCCTTCCGTTCCCTAAATCCATTTAAGGTCTTGAAAGAAAAGCCTGTTTATTTTAGACAAATAGTGCTGTGCTGAGTAATAGACTGCCTTTGTACCCAAATGCAGCAGTGTTCTGTAGCATTCCTGAGACTTGGAACATAAGCCTTGACTCCTGAAGAGCTGTGACTTTTCTGCCCCTCAGAAAAACTCACCTGTTCTTCACCAGGACCCCACGAGGCATTCACAGTCTCAGCTCCACAATTCCCCAGGCTTGCATGGTGCCACGTTCCTCCCACCTGCTAAGAATTCTGGGCTGCCCTAGAGTTAATTTTGGGGCAAATGCACATCTCATTGTTTGTGCATGGGTTTCATCTGCCCTCGGAAGGGTGGTTCTGCTGCTGCTAATGGTTGTTCTCCCCAATCTAGGTACACATTGGTTATCTCCCCAACAAACAAGTGCTTGGCCTCAGCAAGCTCGCTAGGTAAGTGTTCTAATGAAAGTGATGCTAATTTGTAAAAGGGATTCCAGGCTCTGCTAGCTGTGCTAATCTTTTTAATCTCCTCTCCCTCTAAAGCTCAGCCTGATTTGTGTCCAGGATTTGGATTTAGACCAATCCCCAGCATTGTTTGGCTTTGTGGAGAGGACAGATAAAGTCTTGGAGCTGTGTGTCAATTCTCACCAGTGGCTGCAGTAGAGCTCTAATGCTTTTGTAGGTTCCCCCAGAGCACTGGGGTCTGCAGGGAGCTCTGAGGCAAAGAGCAAGAGAATTTGGTTATGTTCTAAGGCAGGCCACAAAAACCAGTGGGAATTTCCAGCTCTTTACCACTTGGGTGTAGATTGAATAATAAGGACAAAAATCTGACAACTTCCAAACTGTGGATGATCACATTTTATGGATATAAATTGAATCTAAATCTTTCATCTCTTAGCTGAATCTTTAGAAAAAAATTGGCATTTCCTTCTTTCACTGAAGAGGTGCTGAGAGTGCTGTGGGGTAGATTTTAAAGAAAGTTCAGCCTAAGAAACAAAGCAATTGTGATACATTTGAGAAATCCATTTCTTATGTAAAATAACTTTTTTCCTCAGCAAGTGCCCTTGGGTCAGTGGTTGCTCTGACTCTTGTCATTAAATGACATTTCCTTGTGCTGGTGAGGAAGAGGATGGTAGATCCCATCAATAAGCAGATTATTTGGGATCAGAGTGGAAGGATCCCTTTTTGAGAAACAAATCTAAAAATCTGGCTGAAGTTCAGAAAGACCACATAGGTTTTGCTTTCCCTGATGGGTCTGTTAATCCTGCTGTAGTTGCAGTAACACTAATGAGAAATTAGCCCTGCAAATCTGCCTGCCTGCTGGGTTTTCTTAGCAGGTAAGAAATGTGTAGGACATGACAGCAAAATGTCCTAAAGTGAGCCAGATCTGTTATTGGGTTTTCTTAGCAGGTAAGAAATGTGTAGGACATGACAGCAAAATGTCCTAAAGTGAGCCAAATCTGTTCTTCTCTGCTTGCACAACAGGGAGTTGGGTTTGGAAGTGGAAGGATCTTTGGAGGTCACATCTCTGCTGTGTAACCTCCTACTGTAGGGAGGCATCTCCCTATCCCCAGCAGTGCTTGTGGGAGTGGGCTTTGCTCTGATTAAAAGGCAAGGCTGGACAGAGATTATTCAGAGTGTAAATTTTCTACTTTTTCTTTTTTTTTTTTTTTTTTTTTTTTTTTTTTTTTTTTTTTTTTTTTTTTTTTTTTTTGTAGCAAGCTGCTGGAATTGTAGGCTGAGGTTCTGAGCTGTCAGAGCTGCAGTTGCTGGGCAAAAGGCTTCTTCTCCTGTTGGCTGCTCATGCTTGGGGATGTGTGTGCCATCCCGTGGCTTCTGTTGAGTTTTGGGTGGTGCAGGGCTGGGGGTGTTGTTTTGTTGTTGTTCCTGAGAGTTGGATTTCTGAGGAGGCTCCATCCTTCCTGAAGAGACTGTCCTTAGCATGTGGTTTCATTTCAATTGAATGATTCATCCTGCTCCAATGCAGGATCACATCTGAAATGTGCATCTGCTGGTTTGTGCTTGCTCTGATCTCTATTTCTCTCTTGACTGCAGTTGTAAAAAGGAGTTCAAAATGCTTTTCAGTGATTTTTTTTTTTTCAAATGCAAGTGGCAACATGGTGCTAGAAAGATACAATTTTCCTACTATTTATCCTCAGAATGGAAACCTGCATCAATGTGCAATATGCTCCAAGGTTAAATCTTGCCTCTTTCTAAAGTGAGGGCAAAACTCCCATATAGTGCAATAATGAAAAGATTACATTCTTGTATAACAAAATGTTCTCACTTTTGAGTGCTTGCCCTGAAGAGACTGGGGGGGCCTCCCTTTTGTGCCCTATATAATGCAACCAGTGTTCAAGCAAAGATTTGTGAGGCTGTTGGTACTCTAGGCCTAATCTTTCATAATAGGATTAGTCTAATGTGGTGAGTTTCTGTAGTTGTGGATGACCTGTATTCAGTAAACAAACATCTTTCTCTGGGCTTTAAGCTCAGGCTTGAAAATGCTCTTTCAAGCAACTGTTTTTACATAAACACCTTGGTAGGACTTCTTCTATGCAATATCTGAGCATGTTTCCTATCCATACAGTTAATCTAAATATTGTGTTGCTTTGTTTTATGCTGTAACACAACCATTTTATTGCTGGAGGGGAATTTGTGCATTTAATTCTCTCTCCAAAACAGCAGGAGAGTCTCATTGTCGGGGATGATTCTTGTAAGTGATGCTTCAGGCTGCCAGCCATTGTCTGGCTTTTGTCTGCTGTGACCAGACAGGTATCAAAGCTTGCTATAGCAACTTCTTTTTGTGGCCACTTGAAGTGTAATTAAGCATTTGTGGTGGGCAGGAACAACCCCGGAGTTACAGAGCAATTATATGGATTTTCTTAAATGGGTGGATTTTAGAGCTGTCATTAAGTGTCACTTCCACTGCCCACCAATGGCTTAAATTTGAAGTCATGTTGGAGGGGACCATTAAGGTGATCCCTGCACTGAAATGTGAAGAATGGGGTGAGAGATTCTGTTTTGAATAAGACCAATTCTGTCTCATTGTTCTCAGCTAAATTTGTGGTTAAATGCAAGAATCCAAAACATTTCTTGCTCAATTTTAGCATTTTGGGAATCTATTATCTGAACTGACCTTAAGGCAGCGTTTAGTCTAGTCTGCAGCACAGGGAAATGTTCAGGAATTGGGGTTCAGGGAGCCTGTGGACATGAATTCCCCCACAATGTGCAGTGCAGGTGGGTGGGGATACAAGGAATCCCAAACCAGGAGAAGGAGACCAGAGGAGAAGTGACTTGTTTGCCCTAAAATAGTCCCTGGTGCTGCAGGTGGGGGGAACCTGTCACTCAGCACAGTGAGGTGCCAAGGGAAGGCTGTGAGGAATTCCTGGGCAGCAGCATGGCCATGGATTTCCAGGAAGGACATGGATCAGTACTGGGGTCCCTTTTATAGCATCAAATTAATTGTGAAGATCAGTCAGTAGCCAGCTGGAAATAACTATAATATTGTCTTTTTCCTTTCTCCTGTAGGATTGTGGAAATATACAGTAGAAGATTACAAGGTAAACGTGAAATTTGGTGTTTGTTGTGTGCACTCCTCTCCCAGTCAGTGCAGGGGGCTGGTAATTGGGGGTGGATTGTAGATGTGGAGTTTAAGAGGGGAGAAAAAGCTTCTTGAAGAGGTTATCTTATTGTAGTTAGCCCCCACATTCCCAGTGAAGGGTATCTTCTGCCCAGGAAAGTAAATGGAGGCTGGAGCTGATTCCAAGGATAAATGTGCTACCAGGTAGAGCTGCCAGGAATAACTGAACCAGTTGGATGCTGCTGGGATTGAACTCTCCTGCAGAGATTTGGAGAGATGCCTTCAGGATTTTTTTGCCTGAGGCAAAGGAGCAAGAGCTGCCTCCTGTCCCTGAGAAGGAGAGGAAGCTGCAGAGGTCAAAGCCTTGGGTTGGGCTGAACCTGCTGCCTTTGTCCTGTGGTTAAATTTGGCCTGTTCTTGGCAAGAGAAGTCTCAGTGACCACCAAGCTGGTGAATAGAGGGTGCTAGAGCTGCAGGAAGCGAAGCTTTGCAGGACAAAGCTCATTTTTTATCTCCATTTCCTTAAGGAGAGAAATTGGGCGTTAGGAATAAATGGCACAGCAGTTTCATTGAGAACAAACACACCAAAAAAACTGAAACAGAATAGAGAGGCAAGAAAATCTTACTGCAGAATAGGAAATGGAGGAGCTGTTAGAACAAACTGTAGTTGGAGAGGTGGGATGTAAAATGGTTTCAAATATAAACAGGAAAATAAAAGATCTCTTCCAGGACACAAATGGAAGATAGGGTGGATGGGGCTTGGAGCAACCTGGTCTAGTAGAAGGTGTCCTTGCCCATGGTGGGAGGTTTGAAATGAGATGAGCTTTAATGTCCCTTCCAACCCATAGCGTTCTGGGATTCTGGGAGTCTGAATTCCCTGTTGTTCCCTCAGTCCAGGAACGCCTTACCAAACAAATTGCAATCGCCATCACAGAAGCCTTACAGCCCGCCGGGGTCGGCGTCGTCGTGGAAGCGACGTGAGTGGCCCCAGCTGTTCCAGGGGTGTGATCCCAGGTGTTCCAGGGATGGATCCCAGCTGTTCCAGGGGTGTGATCCCAGCTGTTCCAGGGTTGGATCCCAGCTGTTCCAGGGCTGTGATCCCAGGAGTTCCAGGGGTGTGATCCCAGGTGTTTCAGGGGTGGGATCCCAGAAGTTCCAGGGGTGGGATCCCATCTGTTCCATGGGTGGGATCCCATCTCTGTGTGATCCCAGCTGTTCCATGGGTGGGATCCCAGCTCTGTGTGTTCCCAGCTGTTCCATGGGTGGGATCCCAGCTCTGTGTGATCCCAGCTACTCCAGGGTGGGATCATGGCTCAGTGTGATCCTTGTGCTGCAGGGCTGGTGCATGTTGCCCCTTTGGCTGTGGTAGCTGTGGTGCTATGCTTGGTTACCAGGCAGAGAGATTAGTAATAACAGTAACAACAATAATAACAACCCTGTTAATAATCAAATATTCCTAATAGTAACAAAAAAAAAAAAAAAAAAAATCCTGATGTGCTGGAGCCATTTAAAGTGGGCACTGCCTGATCCTCTGTGGAGATGTGGCAGTGAGGAGCTGTCACAACTGCACCAGGTCCATGCCCCGTGCTCCCTCTGCCTCCTCGAGCAGTGCAGAGCTTGGGACTGGCAGAGGCATGTCCCTGTGATCAGAATGCACCCTGGGAATGTGGGATTTTCCTGGGATCTGGGGAGAGGAGGCAGCACCCAGTGGCTGAGAATGTGACTCTTCCAGAGCTGAGGTGCTGCAGATGCCCTTTCTGGTTGTGGAGGTTTTTTACCTTCCCAGAACTGGATGTGACCGTGTAAGAAACGTCTTTCCCTGTGGGGTTTCTCCTTCCCCAGGAGTGTTCCTGATGCATTGACTCCCCTCTCTTTTCTCCTAGGCATATGTGCATGGTAATGCGTGGGGTACAGAAAATGAACAGTAAAACTGTAACCAGCACAATGTTGGGGGTATTCCGGGAAGATCCAAAGACCCGGGAAGAATTCCTGACACTCATCAGGAGCTGAAACTGTGTTACCCTCTGGATGCACTCTGGATTGTTCTGTCCCGTGTCACTGTCTGTCCTTGTTCCCACGTCCCAGTTCTAAACTAGTGAATTGTTGTCATAGTCTTTGTGCAGTGAAAAGCTTCTGGTGGCAAAGGGAAAAGGTGGGGATGAGGGAGGCTCCTCCTGGATTTCCACTGATGCTGGTGTCACAGAGTTACAAGCCACAAGTGGGAGTTTGGAAATGTTTTTCCGTCCATAATGCAGAATATCCAACTGTCAGGAGAGAAGTGGGGCTTAGGAGAGAAATGGATATTTATGAAATAGTTGTGTTTATTACAATAAACGTGGAGCAGCACAGGAAACACCTGAAAGGACGTGGGTCTTTGTAGGATTGGGATTGTCCCAAATTATTGGACTATGTTTTATTGCAAGCTGGCAGTGGCTGTTTCAGTACCTGGATATGTGTGTTATACCTCTGAGTTGTTACCTACAGTGTGTTTTATATTCTTGCTGGTATTAATTTTTTTTTTTTTTTGTGCATTTTTTTGTTTGAGAAATGTGTAAACTCCACTTTTCCTACCCTCTGAACAGGCAGGGAATTAACTTCTGAATTATTTGGGGCACAGCCCTGTCTCAGTACAAAGGGGTTTATGCACCTTTTTCTCTGTGCCTCAGAATGTCTCACCACTTGAACTGTCAGTTTCTTACTGTTTTTAAGGAAACTCTAACAGAGGAGAGGAAAAAACCCTGCAGAGTCTGTCTGCAGAGTATTAAGGTATCCAAAGAGGTTTTTAATGATATTTATATCTTGAGCTTTCCATGGGTTAGACTGAGAAGCTAAAATTAATCTGATAATGTGAAAATGAAGATTTGCAAGCATTCCAAGGTTTCCATTTCCAGTGTTGGAGCAAAGGTGAGCATGAAATCCTGAGCACAGCACGTGGTACCTCCCCTCCCTGCCGACAGGTTGGGTTATTTCAGGGCAGAGTAACCTGGAATGACAACAGCTCATTTCGTAAGAGCAGCTGAGAAAAGCATTTCCAGGGCCACCAGAATGAATCAAACCACATTTTTTTTCTATGTGGCAACCTCTGTAAGTGGCAGAATCGGTACAAAAAGTTTCAGTCCAGCTGGACTTGGCTGAACTTCTGCTTTGTTGCTGTTTTAATGGGTGTTTTGTAACTCTTAATTGGGAAAAGATGAGGCACAAATGAAAACCACCCTCCTCACACCGAGCTTGCAAAACCAGTGTCAGCCAGGGGGTTGGATGCCCAGAGGTTCCCAGGGCTCTCTCTGCTTTGCTGGATATCAATCCAAGATGTCCTGCACACCAACCTCAAGGGCAGTTCTGCTCTGGCCAGCTCCATCTCACCAACATTCCTCCCTCTTGCTCCAGCCTGTGTTGGAAACAAAATAAAAATGGTCAGATTGGGCCTTGAAGGAACTTGTTCAAAGAGAACAAGCTCATGTGTTTAATTACACTAATTTTACTTTGAGGGCCTTCACAGCATTATTGGAAAAAATCTTTTATAACATCCTCTGTCCTGGATTCTGTAGGATTAGGTGCTGCAACAGTGTTTGTCACTGGTGTAAACAAGCTGTGCTGCACGTTAATAAACCACCCCAACTCCATGGCATTTGTTTTCCTGGAATCTCCAGTTTTCAGTTCAGTGTGTTACAAGTATCCAGCTGAAAAGCCTTAAATCTTTCTTGCCTGAAGTTGGCAGTAAACCTCTCTTTTTAGCTCGACTGGAAGGAGATTTTGAGGACCAAAGGGGCACACACCAGTACACTTATCTCTCTTTCCTTGCTTTTGTTTGGAAATTAAGTCTCTGTGAAACACTGTCTTGTTCCTGAGGCACCCAAAAAGTTGCGTTTTAACCACTTATCTCTATTCAGGATAAAGTTCATGTTGCACCACCACTGTTTTTTATTTCCTTGTGACCTGTAGCCCTTAAAACATACCTCTCTCTACTCGTGGCCTTGGATTTTGTTCCCATTTTTGTTGTTGTAAGTCTCAGTGAGTTTTTTGGAACGTCAGCCCTGTTCAAAATACACGAGCTTTAACTACAGCCTGTGTGTAAATATGTATAGGATGTACAGGCCCTGTTGTACTGCCCAGTCCATTGTCTCTGAAACATTAAAGCACAGTGTTGTCCTTTGGAGTGGGAGCATCCTTGGGGCACCTGGAGGGAAAAGGGCAAGGGCTCCCTCCCCTCAGGTGGTTTCTGCACTCGTGGATGATGTTTTGGGTTGCCCCTCTGGGATGGGCGTTGCTGTCATCCACAGCTGAGTCCCCAGCTGGTGACTGGGAAGCAAAAAAAAAAAACCCTCCAGGATTTGCTGTCATCTTCTTACTGCTCCTTGGAGCCAGAGGAATCAAGAGCAAATGTGTTGGAGCAGGGGGTGTGGGTGGCAGTGGCTGCTCCTCACTTGAGGGGTTTCACAGTTTTCTTTCACCCTCCTTGAGCTGTCCTGAAGGCCTCACTTTGGCCTGAAGAAATACCTGGTTCCTGGCCAGATGCTGGAGTTACCTGAACAAATAAATCCCATCAGCAGCTGTGACAAGAGACCTCAAAGGTGAAGCCAGGCTTGGGTTGGGTTGCCCTGTTGGGTTCAGGGTGTGTAGGGTGGCTTAAAGACATTCCTACTGTCTTCCAGCCTCCCAGGAAGCAGATATTGCTGGGATTCAGGGAAAAACATAATATAAAATGCATGGATCCCAGACTGCTGGAGAGCAGGGCAGCCCAAGTGCAGAGGCAGGGGGAACTGCAGGGTCTGTGCCCACTGTGGTGGTCAGGAAGGGAGAAGGGATGATGGGTGAAGCCTCCTCCAGCCCTTGGTGTCTTTTTTATCCAAATGGTCTGAACTATTTGGAAATAACTCTCTTGGGAAGCCCCAGGAGTATTGGCAAGACCCATCCTTGTGGTGAGGCTGAGCTCTGTCTTTCTCACAGCTGTACACTAATGCTTGTGGTGGAAATGGTCTGTTTGGGAAAACAGGAACTTCTGCAAGAAATTATCTATTCCCTGCTTGCCTTTTTTTTTTTTTTTTTTTTTTTTTTTTTTTTGTGCATTTTTTTGTTTGAGAAATGTATAAACTCCACTTTTCCTACCCTCTGAACAGGCAGGGAATTAACTTCTGAATTATTTGGGGCACAGCCCTGTCTCAG
>VZUI01081929.1:0-106656 GCA_013401135.1 Cettia cetti | reverse complement strand
ACGGGCCGCGGTGAAGCCGCGAGGGCGGCGCGTGCGCAGAGCCAGCCGTGAAGCCGCGGGGGCGGGAGCGCCCTGCCCGCCTGCCCCGAGCGCTCTGCGCACGCGCGGCGCGGGCGGTTCGAAGGCGCGGCCGGCGGGGATGAGGTGAGCCCTGAGGGGCCGCCGGGGGGAAACCGGGACCCCGACCGAGATCCGGATGCCAGGACGGGCTGCTGAGGAGAAAGGCTCGGGAACGGGGCTCGGGACAGAGGGGCGTGAGGGCAGGCAGCGCCGGGAACGTGGCGGGGTTCCCTGAGGGGAAGACCGGCCCTGAGGGGGTTCTGTGGCCGCGGGGACCCCAGTGGGGCTCCCCGCCGGGAGAATCGGGCACGGGAGGATCGGTATCGTACGCTTTGGACATGAGTCTTTCCTGACAATAATTCACATATTTATTTATTTTCTGCCTGAGGAGTGACTCGATCTCCTAGTGACACCCGGCTTGGCCCGAGGCGGGCTGGCGGCAGCGCTGGAATCAGGCCCGGGAACGGCAGTGAGCTCGTACCTGCCTGCAGAACGCGTTACAGGCACGGGCAGCGATCCAGGGAATGCTGCTACGGGAGTGCTGGGATGGGAGTGAGGAACAGCAGCCCAGAATAAGCAAGAGGGTTTAAAAAAAATTGACCTTGTTTCTGTGAAAGAATAAAGAAGTGAGAAAGCAGAGCTGCTGTCAAATGCTGAGTGGGGAAAAATGTCAAAACAACCAGGATGGAGTCAAACACTTTGCTCTGTGTGGTGGAAACAAGGGCAATTCTCCAGGGAATCCTTTTGTCACCTCAGCAGGCTCTGGCATCAGGCCTGGTGCAGTTCACAACTGGAAAATAGCTATATTTTTGAACTGGCTTAAGATTTCCAATTTTGCATCCTAGTCCTGTAACTCTTGAGTTACAATTACCTGTTTCCATCCTGCTTTACCAAGCAAAACTGAGAAAACAATTTTCTTTTCCAGGCTTAAATACTAAGTGAATAAGGATGTCAATTGTCACAGTGCAGCTTGGGCAGTGTGGGAACCAGATTGGGCATGAGGTGTTCAGTGCTCTCTGCAGGGACAGCTGTGGCACCCACGGGCTGTGTTCCAAGGAGGAGAATGAATCCTACCAGGATTCCTGCATGGAACGCTTCTTCTGCGAGGAGGAATCTGGAGGTACAGCTTTAAAGGCTTTTTTCCCCCCTCTCAGGATCTGCTTTCAGCACACAGAAACATCAAATGGTTTATTCCATGAAACACCTGTCCTCTCTGCAGTTCAGATTTGGTTTTGGCACAATAAATGGTTCAGCAGAAAGCAGATCCTTTCTGTATTGTCCCATTAATAGCTTGGCTGAAGTGGGTGGGAGGATAACCTCGTATCCATCCCAGCCCACCCATCCCACCTCAATAATCAGCATTTTTTCCCCAGTTTTGTTCTCCTTGCTGTGCAGTTCCTGCTGCCCGGGCCGTGCTCGTTGACATGGAGCCCAAAGTGATCAGCCAGACCCTATCCATGGCTGCCAGCTCTGGCCACTGGAAATACAGCAGCCACTCACACTTCTGCCAGAAGCAAGGATCTGGGAACAACTGGGCCAACGGGTAGGAACAGCTGCCTCAAGCTTCCCTGGGGGAATTCTGGAGGCTGAGGAGCTGCTCACACTCCCTAGGAGTGCTAATACAGCAGCTGTGGGAGTGACAGTAAAATTTGCTGTATGAATAACTTCACTTTCTGCTTTTATTTCGGTGCACCCTGCCCTGTCCTGCTGTTTTGTGTTACCCCACAGTTTCTCTGTGCATGGGCCCAGACACAAGGAAGCAATCATGGATCTGGTGCAGAGAGAAGCAGAGAAATGTGACCGGCTCGGGGGGTTTGTCACAATCATGAGCATGGCTGGGGGCACAGGATCAGGCCTGGGGGCATTTGTGACCCAGTGTTTGAGAGATGCTTTTCCAACCTCATTCATCCTGAACCACGTGGTCTGGCCCTATGGCACTGGGGAGGTGAATGTCACATTGCCTTTTAATAAATAATAATAGTTTCTGTAGCTTTTATAAGGTTATAATCACTGGTTGCTTATAAACAAAATATATACAACAGAAATAAACTAGAAAATGAGTGCATTTTACACTGAAAAAGTTCAAGTGACTCAGTGTCACAGCTAAAGAATTCTCAAAAAAATCTTGATCATTTTAAGTGCTGAAGTGATGCAGATTCACAAGAAGCTCTGTTATATAACTAGAAATCTCCTGATATGCTCTTATCTCAGCATTATAATCAGTTCCCAGGTAGATCTGGTTCCAGCATGTTTGTATGGATAACCTGATTTTCACAGGTCTTGCCCTCTTTCCATGAAAAGGCTCTGAGCTCCTGGCCTCATTCTGCACTCTGGCAAAGAGAATGAATCACTTCCTAAGACATAACTGAGGAAACAGCAGGAGCCAGAGGATTATAAACTAAAAAGAGATTGTTTGACTCTTCTTTGTGTGTGTTTTTTTGTTTGTTTCCAGGTCATTGTTCAAAACTACAACTCTGTTTTGACTCTGTCACATCTGTACCACTCATCAGATGCCCTTCTTGTCCATGAAAATGATGTCATCCACAAGATCTGTGCCCAGCTGATGAATATCAAACAGATTTCCTTCAGGGATGTCAATCAAGTCATTGCTCACCAGCTGGGCAGCGTTTTCCAGCCCTCTCACACTGCAGGAGGGGGCTCAGGCTACAGCAGAAACCCATTAGGTACCAAACCCCACATCCTCTCACCTTTCTGGAGTCACTTCAGCTGGGAACTGGAGCTCTTCAGCCTCCTTGCTCAAGGATTTGGATACATCCCAAGTTTTAAGACAGGAAAAGACCAATTTAGAAGTTTGATCCTGATGTAGCTGAGTCAAAAATAGATCCCCTGACTTCTGGTTTCATTCTTTACCAAAAGAACCCTGTTTCTCCTTTTTCAAGTGATCACAAACACCCTTGTACCTGTTTACATTTCAGAGGAAATCTGCACAGGGCAGTAATTTTGGACTGAGTTTCACATTTCACTTTGGGTTAGAAGTTTGTCTGAACTCAAACAAACAGAGTTTTGAGTTTGGCTCAGGCAGAAGAGGTGAGCAGACAACTGGGTAGTGACATGCAGCAGACTGACATTTGTACCCTGAAAGAATTAGAGAAGGTTGCCCATATTGCTTATAAATTATACTTTTGTTAAATTATATAAATTATAAATTATAAATTATATAAATTATACATCTGTTTGGAGTGCAGAGTCCTTGAGATTTTGATCTAAACTGTAAAATAAAAGTTACTAACACCCTGTATAGAACTCAGTAACACACAGCACATTTGCACGGCTTTGAAATTGCTAAATCTCTGAACATTCTTCTCCCATTGAAGAAGAATCTTCTCTCCATTATCTCTTGAACAACTCTTCCCCCATCTTAGCTGCCCTGTGCAATACCTTTGTCAGAGCTGAGCAGCTGTTGATTTCTGCTTTCAGGAGATTTGCTGGAGCCCTTGGTGCCACACCCCGAGTTCAGGATGCTGGGGCTGAGGAACATCCCCCAGATGCCCGAGAGCTCCCTGGCCTACAGCACCTTCAGCTGGCCTGGCCTCATCAAACACCTCCGGCAGATCCTCATTGCCAAGGCTCACATGGAGGAAGGTAAATAAACACCACTCACCCGCCTTCAGCACTCTTTAAACGTTCATCTGTGCAGATGCAATGAAGCTGGATGTTTTGTGGTTCAGAAAGGAGCTGCTGCCCTCAGCAGGAATTTGCCCCCACCAAACCAGCTGCTCCTTTCACCGTTCCCTCAGCTGCCACAGCAGCTCCCAGATTGGCCCTGCTCTGCTTCCAGACTTCTCAGTTAATTATAACTATTGAAAATACACAAACCAAACTGACAGTTTGTGGCTGTGCACTTAATTGACAGGACTCGTTTGGAACATTCCTTGGATGGTGAGCTCTGCTTTTTCTTTTTACACCTTCTACCCATAAAAATCAGGCTGAGCTGTCCCATGTAATTTACATGGAGAATTCAGTTACAGCTCCCAGTTATGCAAGGAATGGGCTGGAGCTTGCTAAGAATAGAAGCAGGTATCCATTTTCCCTGGCAGAGTGACTGCCAGGCAAATCCTGCTGGATTAGCAGTGGATTTCTCTGGGAGTTGTGTGATTGCTGCTTCATTCATGTGCAGCAGCTACAAACTCCACTGTGGTCTCAGTTTGGGGCACAGGGATGGTTCCCATCTGCATCTTCACAAAACATTCACTTCCTTTTGTGTCTTTTTCCCAAATCCCAAAGGCATTGATTGGCAAGTACGACCACCACACCCAGGCTCCTCCATCCCCTCCACAAACAAACCCCTGCACTTCAACACTTCCATTGCCAACCTGGTTATCCTGAGAGGAAGAGATGTGCACAGCGTAGACTTGGGTAAGAGGAGCAGCACAGCACCTCAGGGCTCTGCTTTCACATCTCCCTGCTGTCTTTGCAACCAGATCTGGTGCAAGTGGAAACATCCCAAGACCACACATTTGACTCCCAAGGTTGATATTCCCCCTGGAAACATTTTACAGCCCAAGGCCAAATTGTCTAATTGCTCAGGGCTGTTGTGTTTTACTTCTGACCTTCCTGAAGCACTTCAGGGAAGGAGGAAGAGACTCAGGTCTGTAGATCTGGAATTCTTGGCTATAATGCCTGAAAATACCTTTAGCTGTTTCTGGAGTGATGAGCATTGCTGGCAGCTGAAGTAGCCACAGCAGTGTGCTTCTAGATAATCTAAGAAATCTGTTTAAAAGTTGTATTTGTGCTTCTAGATAATGCAAGGACTCTGTTTAAAAGATGTATTTTCCCAGGCCTGCACTGATCTGCCAGCATTGATTAGGCCACACAGGGCTCAAGTGTGGGGTTTGTCCTGTTTCTGCTACAGGAGCTTTCCAAGATCCCTCATTATACACATCATGGCTAAACCCTCAGGATGCTTTTAGTGCATGGAAAACACCCAGAGCATTTAACAAGTATGAAAAGTCTGCTTCTCTGGTCAGCAACAGCCAGTTCCTGCTGAAACCTCTTGACAGCATCGTAGGAAAAGCTTGGAATATGTTTGCTTCCAAGTAAGTGAAAAGAATTATGCTGGTACTTCACTAATAATTGCCAAAATCTTCACTGATTTCTAATGTGTGACCCATTGTTCAACACACAGGGCTTACCTTCACCAGTACACAAAGTTTGGAATCCAAGAGGAAGATTTCCTGGACTGCTTCACAACCCTGGAACAAGTTATCTCCAGTTACACCAACCTGTGATTTATTTCTTAGTTAAAATGGTCTGAAATAGAGATTTTTCTGAAAGAACCAAGCTGGAAAACCTTCCATCAATGTCCTGAAGTATGTAAATTATTGTACTGGAGTTATTTTGCAGTCTTAGGAGCAGAGTGTTTCTCTGTGTGTGTGTGTTTGAATAGCAAGAACTGAATCTGAACATATTCATATTTTCATATTATTCTTATTTAATATATCTAATAAATACCCGTTTTTCAATACATTTGCTATACACTGTAGCTATATCCTTTTCTGACCATCTCACTAAACAAAAGTACAACTCCTGTTTTTCTCCAAGTTGTAAGTTAACTAACTTGTTAATTATTTAAACATATTTGCCACGAGGATGGCTGGTAGACTGCAGATGTAAGAACTCACAGTTTGATATAATAAGTACAATACATATTTTAATTCCTAAATTCAATTTAAGGACTGGGCTCCTTTTTTGCACGAGTTTTACCACGACCACAAGGTGGTGCCCTGGGAAGCTGCAGCTCCTCCTGGCAGGAGAAGGGATGCAATGGCTTGGGAATGCTCACACTGAATTAAAATAAAATCAAAGAGTACAGTAGAATTAAAGATTACCTTGTAACACTGAGCTCTCTGCTGCCTCTGTTAGCTCTTCAATTATGGTAGGGAGAGCTTTGGGAATTCTTGCCATTCCTCCCATACCATACTGTTCTCCCACAGAAATAATCCCACAGGCCAAAAATTAAATAGTTAAAATCAGCCTCAAGGATTTTTCCCTTGACAAATGGACAAATTTCAGAGTGCACCCTCGTGTTTTAGTGCCATTTCCTTCAAAATATGGCAGCTCAGAGCTGGGGCCTGCTCTGCTCAGAAGGGATTTGCTGCTGTCTCTCTGCCCCTTTCAACCATTGTCTAATTTGGGTATTTTCACAGAAGAAACTGCAGCAAAGATTGCACAAGAAGTTCAGACAAACAGCACAGGCAATTCGAGTTTGCAGGAACAAAGGGTCAGGAAAGGAGAGCATGGTGAGCTTCTCCCTCCTCCAAAAGGCACAGGATGTTCAGCAACACAGAAATGAATTCCCCTGGTGTTTGCAACAGATCCCAAACAATCTCCAGTATCAGAAAGGAGAATAGGTAACTCCACGGGAAAATGGCCAAGTCCCAGGAATCCTTTTCCTCCTCACTTCACAGAACAGGTAAAAGAGTTTTTCAAAAGGGTAAGGACAGGTAAGTTCCCTGAGAAACAAGGAAGAGAGCCATGGGTCATTGTAGTGCTGCAGCAATCACTAACTTTATTGCAGAAATAACCTTATCTCTGTACCCAGAGTGCTGAGCATGAAGCAAGCACAGCAGGTGCTCAGTGCACCTATAAGTGATACAGACCCATATTTATTCATTATTTATGGCACTTCAGGCTAATGGAGCAGGATATTTGGTCTTTTTTTCTTTGTTTGATGGCAGAACTTGTGCCACGTCAGGAAGCACAGCACACAGGTAAAATGTCTAAGCCCAAAGCAAAAATTAGAATTTTAGCTGCTATAATTCCTTCCTGCTCTGGAGCAGGGGCTGACAGGAATTGTTTTAGGCAGCTCTAAGCTTCTTCCTGTGAATGTTTTTCAGTCCTGAAATTCTCACACCCTTTCCCAAACTGAGTTCATTTTTTTGATCTATGATGGGATTCCTTTATTTTTTCCCCAGGATGTGGAGAGGGTCAGAATGACAGGAAGTGAACAGCCACTATCAAATAGTCATCACCTCCAATTCCATTAAAAGGTGGAGGAGTAATTCTCTATGAAATTGATTAAATGAATTATGTAACTAGAGCCTGGAAGAAGGGCTTTATTTCATTAACAATTACCATTAAAGAGGTAGATCAAGGGTCAGCACAAGCCAATGGCTCAGAGACAGGAACAGCAGAATCAGTGGCCTTGACCTTGCTTGTTGTAGGCAAAGTCCCCACAGGATGTCCATAAATCCAGGAACAATGCTCCAAATCTCCCTATTGTTTGCTGGAATGGACAGGTGCAGCTGGAAGCTGATTCAAAAACTCCCAGCTATAGCAGACATTTCATGAATTTATTCATTAATATTTTTTGACCACAAAAAAAAAAAAAAAAAAAACCAAAAACCAAAAACAAACCCTACCCCCCAAAAAACAAGCCAAAAACAAAGCAAAATAAAACAAACCCACCAAAATCAAAAATAACCTTTAATAACCTAAAATGTTTTAAACACAGTAAGTGTTTGGCTATGTAGTTAAATTTATTTATTTGGGCATAAATAGATATTGGTGTTTTTAAGGTTAGACTCAGTACCAGCACAGGAAGGATGGAAATATGTAAGAGAAAAACAATCTGTGGTTCCCACAACAACCAGGGTTTAATAATTAAAAGAGGAAATTATATTCCAATTACCAGCTGAAACACTACTGAGAAACACTAAGGTACAAAAGGGCCTTGAATGAATAATTCACTTCATTCTGCACTTGCTAATAAATGTAGTATGGATAAATATTATTAAATGAGAGCCCAAACATCCAGAAGGAAACAGGACTGAGTGTACTTGAAAGAAATCTGCTTTTTGCTGGACACCACTTTAAAACCTGCCCAAGAGGAACCAGGAAAGTGATTCACGGATCCGATCTAGCACAAAAAGCTTCCAAAAGGAACCGAGCTGCTGCCTTTCCTCAAGGGCAGCCCAGACACAGCTTGTGGAGGCAGCCAATTCCCCCGGAGCTTTCTGCTGCAGCCTCTGCCCACGCTCCAAGGCACAGCCCGCGCTCTCGGGCAGCTTTGAAGGGCCTGGAAGCGCAGCTGATAATCCTGAATTTGAACCGTGGAGCCTTTCCGGCCCTTTCAGCCCAGCCGGGCTCACAAAGGTCCCCTCGGAGCCGGCTTTGTGCGAATCCTGGCCCTGCACACCCGGCCCCTTCCCCGGCTGCGGCAGCGCTCAGCCCCGCTTAACCCTTTCAGGAGCCGCAACAAGGCAACATTCCTGCCAGCCACGGGGAAAAGGTGGGGACGGCCCCGGAGGAGGGATTGGAGAAGCTGCTCCTTAGGAAATAAAGGCAATTTTTAGAGTAAAGGTGCCCCATGATAAAGATCATGGAAGAAATGTAAATTTTAACCCCATGTTCATACAAGCCTGAGAGATATCAATGGCTCCTAAGAGACTCACACTTACCTGTGTGTAAATTAGGTGCTAGAAAGCTTGTCTTAAAACCAAACTTAGAAATCCCAAAATCTTACACTGTAACATAGAAAAATCAGTAAACTGAAGGTGTTCTCTAGGCCAAAATTCCTATTTTAAAAGTAAAATAACTAAGTGAAGAAACTAAAATAAGTCACTGGTTAAACAACAACAACAGAAAGACAGAAAACCATTGCTTGAGCTTTTGTTTCACTGGTTGTATGTGAGGAGAAAGGAGCCTCGTGTTGGATCTGCACTGAAACGGGTGCATTCTGCAAAAATGATCATTGTACATATTTGGCTCCATGGACAATGTCATATTTATTTAAGGCTCACAAAAATACACTTCAGTTACCTGAGAATGGTGTCACTGTGGGCAGATGGCAGGAGTGCATTGGAACCTGTGCCCACAGGCTGAAGGTGGAATCAAATCCTGCCTGCACCTGGCTGCCAAGGGCAGCTGTGGCTGCTCCCTGGAATCTGCTCAGTGAGGGTGGTGAGGGCTGGGCACTAATTCAGAGCTGCTGCTTTCCAGATGGCCTGGAGCAATCCTGGCTTCAAGGATCCATCTTTCCATGGAAGTGCTCGCTGCTGCCTGGCCTGGCCTTGTGCCACTTGCACAGAAAGCACTGAGAAGTTTCCTCCCCACCCCACTTTGGGCAACTCCAGCCTGTGTTAGCTGACTGGGAGTCACTGAAGTCAGCAATTGTGTTTATGGAGTGGTTTGAAGTTGTAAATCTTTCCTTTATAGGCTGAATTTCAGTGAAGAAACCAATTGCAACTGATAAAATAGTCAAAACCATCAACTTGGCAATGAAAGACCAAAAATCCAATTAAATACTCTGCTCCCAAGAAGAAAGCTTCCATTCCCCCCCACCAGCCACTAGCTCAGGGTTTCACATTATTTTCCTCTATAAAGATTTCAGGTTTCCCCTCAAACCCAGTATTTTCACATAAAAACCAGACACAAACCTGAGGTGTGCTGTGAGAGCTCAATCTTCAGTGACATGAGGAAGGAAACCTCAGCACGTGGGGTCCTGTTCAAGCTGAACAAAACTGCGGGGAACAGACTTGAACTTGGCCAAAAAAGCTCCACAGAGGGCAGGGAGGGCTCCAAGGCCCCAGGGAGGGGACAGCAGTGAGTTTCAAGCAAGGGCTCCCAGGCTCTGCCAAACAACACTTCAGCCTTTTCCTTCTGCCCTGAACTGGATCTCTGTCACAACTGGAACCTGTTGCCAGAGATTGCCTCACTTCCCCCACAAACACCTGGCTGCTCTGGGCAGCCACCAGGCCCCGGTGCTCCAGGGCTGCTCTGGGCTTTGCCACACACAGAAGTGGGAGAAACACTTTGTACTGAAGTTAAAGGAGGCAACAGAATTAAAATCACCACTTGCAGTAGTAAAATATTGCTTTGGAAATGGTTTTGGCATCCATTAGTTGGAAGTCAAGTAAATACCGGCTTCAGGCATCTTAAAAGTTTCTTCCTTGCTGCTCCCCACCTCGAGCCTTACACAACACCCAGGAATGCACTGCCTGTGTCACAAGAGGTCAGCTGGGCTGAGGAGAGACCTACAAATCCAGGAATCTGAGAAATGAACTGTGTTGTTATGAAAATATCCTAAATATTGAGAACTCTCCAGAAAACAGCTGCAGCAAACCAGGCATTGAGAGCAGTGAGGTTTTGTGACCATGGTGGGATTTGCATGATGTTGTAAATCTGAGTGTGTGTTTTCTCTCTGAGACAAAGAAACGCTGAGCACAGGAAATCTGTGTTTTCCCATCAAAGGATGGAAAAATCTTAATAAACTGGCTGAGGAAAGCCACAGTCGCTCAAAGTGTGAGCCTTGAACAAGGAATTGGTGTTTTAATCAGCAGCATCTCCTGCAAGAGAGCTGCCAGGTTCTTTCCTGACAGCACAGAAGCAAAGAGGCACCACAAGCTCATTTCCTGTGGATACAACAAATTGGGAAATGCAGTGGCTCTCTTAAGAACTCCTTCCAGGTGGTACCAGACTCACCAGAGTCACCAACCCACTGAGGAGGCTCAGCAGAGGCGTTCCCAGGAGCCGGGCGTGGCTGTTATCAGAGCAGGAACAATCCCTCGAGCTGCCACCTCCTCTCTGGCCTTTGAGCAGGAAGGAGCCGCCGGTTTCCTCATTGCCCCTGCCCGGGCAGCCCCGGGAAGCGCTGGGAACACCCCAACAATGAACTGGGAGCGACTGCCCTGGGACACGGAAGGTGCCACACCAGCTCAGCAGTTCCTCAAACGAGCTCCAGAGAAAGGTGACCTTTGGTTTAATGCTAATGGAGTCACTGCTCTTTGGCTCATTCCAGGGATAATAATAATAAATTAATAAAAGCTCCTCAGCACAACAAAGGCAGTGCTAAAGCAAACTAAACCCAAGCTGGGCCCATTCCACAGGTTCACATTTGCACCTTTGTTTCACTACACCTGGACACCACCAGCAGTGAACAGGCTGTGGCCTCAATAGCCTCTTCACTCCTAATTCAAACACGGTAATAATCACCTTTTTTGACCAAAATACCAGGTTTTTTTCCTGAATTCTTAACACATTCCAAGCAGTCACTGATTGCAGGGCTCTCCCCGTTTGCTGGGAGTTGACTTAACTGCGGTGAGTTTGTGTTTGAGCTCCTTCCACTCTTGTGACAACTGACCCAGGTAGTTCCAGCCTCTCCCTCTGCCACCACTGCCAGAACAATGTTCTGCTGCCTTTCATGAAGGCCGAGTGGATGCATCAATAAACAAGAGAAATGTGTAAAGAAATCCCTGCCAGCGTTTCATGCCCTCCATTAGGCACTTGAATTAGCAAAGTCATAGCAGGCTCAGCGTTTTTTGGCTGATTGTTCTAAAAATGACTTTGCAGGAGCAAATGCAAACATCTCCCTGTCTGAAAGCAGCAGAGCAGGGGATGGCTCCACTCCCCTCTGCCGAGGTTACAGATCCAGCACTGATCCCTCACCTGCTCAGCAGGATCTGCTCCCGCACTCCACCAGCTGCTGCAGTCTGGAGAGAGCTGGGTGAGGTTCTCATCGTTTTCTTACTGCTGTTCCTTCTCCAAAAAACCAACCAAACTTACAGCAAAAAAAGCGCAGGATTTTAAATCTCAGAAGAGTCATTCTGATTACCTTATCTATATCTACAGTCAGCCTTTTAGCTGCTGATTACAAAGTATTTTTTAACTTTGTGTTTCAAAGAAAACTGATTATTTTTACCTCAGATGAACAGATCCAACCCCCACTTTTCTTTACACCTGCCATCAATTTGTTCACCAATATATTTCTGCTTGATAATCAGGGAAACATCCAGAGTGTTTTGCTTGCACTTAGCAGTGCCTGCAGTGAGAGGGAGGCTGATTCTGACAAATTAAATAATGAAGCCCAAAAGCACAGCAGGGAGGGACTTCTGGAACAATATCAAGCCACTGTCAAGCGTTAGTGACAATATCTGTGAGCAGAACAGGCAGCTGGGGGAGTTGTGAGGGAGCTGCTTGAACAGAAACACAGCAGTGACACTGGCACGGGGGAAGGGCTCAGGACAGGCTCTGCAGCTTTCTGTCCTCATGGGTGAGGCTGGAACTGGACGCTTTGACCTGACCTGGCTCTCTGTGACCTGAGCTCGGCTCACAGTGACAATTCCTGCCTGCTGGGGCACGGGTGGCTGCCAGCAGAGGGGCACTGCCCCCATCCGTGCCCTCAGAGGTGTGGGGAGGCACAGCCCTGCCAGAGAACCCAGAGGAGGAGGAGCTGCAGCCCTACCTGACCTTGTTTCACAGATTAGAGACTAAAAAAAAAAGTCACATCAAAGTCATCTTTGTCCTGTTCTTACAGGACTGTTACTTCCGTGTGATTTTCAGACATTCCCAGAAAAAGAAAGCAAGATGCTTTAATTAGTGTCTAACTGCAAGAAACAGCAGTTAGGGATCCCTAAAAATAGGGATTTGTGCCAAGATTGTTCCTCTTGCAAGAGCTCCCTTTGGATTTGTCCCTAACACGGGACTGACTGACTGCCTGCTTCCAAGGTGTAATGAAAGTATGTGCAACAAAAGGAAACTTTGGGTTAAGGGAGCAAAATCCCTGAACGTTTTCAGGCCAAATGCTAAAGGCTGAGTCTTTCTCTAAAGGCACAAAATGCAACTGCTGAATTATCTTCTGTGTTCAGGCTGGAGAATGTTTGGGACAGCAAATGTCACAGTGTTACCAAGAGAGTTCAATACAGAGAATGGAAACAATCCAGCTGAAATAAACACTGGGAAACGTTATTTCTTTGTTTATTTAAGCAAACAAAACTATCCATTGCAAATCTCATCAGGTTTGTGTCACTTTTGTTTCTACTATTAGGGGTTTTTTACCTTTTACCAAGTCTTATCTCCCAGGCAGAATGATCACTTCCTTCTTTCAATAGTGTTAGAAAGCTTCAAAATAACAGCAGAGCTTATTGGAATGGACACATGGAAACACAAGCTGAAGAACAATATTATATATATTTCACACTACATATATGTAAACATACTGAACCAAAAGTGGGAGAAAGCTTTCAGCTTCCCTTCTGATTTTCCAGCAGGCCGAATTTTAAGGAGACCTCTAAAGCATTTAGAAATGTGAAGCTTATTGGCTCAGGCTCCAGGAAAAAGGTTTTTTTTTCTTTTTTAGTAGTTGTAGTGTCCTGATTCCAACCTGAGAGCACACAGGGATCCCAGTATGGTATCACTGCTGTCCCCTGCCAGAAGTGTGGGGGTTGATGAACACCTGTGTCCCTCAGGTGACAGATCTGGGGAGCAGAAGGAGGGAGAGCAGCCAAGGGCTGTCACTGACCCAGTGTCCTGAGGGGAAATGGAACTCTGAGGTGACCCCTCACAAAGTGCAGCACTGAGGGGCTGTAGGCTGCAAAGGTGAAGCTCCAAACAGAGCTGTGGGGTTTGGAATTGTACCAGAACAAGTTGTGATGTTATTGTCAAAGGCCATTATTAACAGTAAGAATTAGTAAATACTGTTCACCTTTTAAACATCACCAGGAGCAGCTGAACGGCCTCTGTGCTTTAACTGCTGTGCTGGCACTTTCAGATACTGGAACTGAGTCTCCAGTCCGTGCAAATCCTCCCCAGCCATTCCCAGCACTGCCTGAAGTTCCCTGCGAAGCCAAGAGAATCGGTACAAACCTCAGCCCCGCCCAGGGGAGGCTCCACGGGGCTCTGCTCGGCACGGAGCTCGCCCCCAGCCCAAGCACAGACACGGATGTGCTGCTGATGCCGAATGGAGACAGCTGGGGACGGATGAGGAAGGCTCAGATGAGAGATACCAAAATGTCAGACAGCCTACCGACTGTTGTTGCCATGAGATCCAACAGTCAACATCAGTCTGATAAGCTATCCGACAGGAAGGTACAGCCACGGCACGGCTCCACCGGCACTCCTGCTGCCGCAGCCCCGCCTAAACCGGCCCAAGGAGCAGCGCTGCCACCCCTGAGAACCTCAGCAGAAAGGCAAATTAACTCCTGGTGCTTATCACCCAGCCAGGAGAAAAACAAACCCCGACGGTTCACAAGTGATCAGGGCAATGCAGGCACAGCAGCAGTGGGGACTGATGCGCTTAAGAGGGAAAAGAGTCATTGTAAAATCCACTCGGAGCTGGCACATGCTGGTAACAAATGTGACTTGGAAAGCAGGAGGTTAAAGGTTCTCCAAAGTTCTCTGCACCATCACTGGGCAGACACAAAATCTGCTTTCAGCTGGAATCTGAGCTCTCCCCCTCTCTTCTCCTCCACTGCCCACAGCTCTGGGCTCAGGGGCAAACACCTGAGCAGAATTTAGGATATCCAATCTTGTTCTCTATTCAACCTATTTCAGCAGTGACTGTGCTTCAAGCAAGGCACAGCCTTCCTCCTCCCTTTGCTAAGAAAGAAGTTCTGAAGAAAAAAAGAACAAAAAACGAATAAAACAAAAAAAGAGCAAAGGGTTTGAGCACCACTAGCGCAGGAAGGATGAGCAAACATGCACAGAACATCCAAAAGTGAGAGGGGAAAAGAAACAGCTTAAAAAGACTGACACAAGAAATTCTGGAATGATCATAAGATGACTTTATAAAGTTTTTTTTATCTTAACGTCATTCTAAATATACAGAATAAAAAATGTTGGCTTCAGCATTTCGACATCAACCATCTCTGCTAACATCATGAAGTTGGAGAGGGTGGCTTTTCCAGCGTGCAATGCAACGGGACACCGGGAACTCAGACGGAACAGCCTTACCATGAGGGACATGCAACAGTTTGTACCCGCCCTGAACTCAGATATTTACATTTTCATGGCCTTGAAACTTATGGAAAAAGCAAACCAGCCACCCTTCAAAAGAAAACGTTACCCTCAGGTCAGTCTGAACTTAAATCGGGAGATGGAGAGTATTAAATCATCAGTTTTGGAAGTAATTTGTGTGGACAACATTTGTGTTAAACTCCATTTAACATCCCACTGTCCATCCTGTAAAACACAACCCAGACTCGTGAAGCATTTACACCTTACCGTAACATTTATAAGTTTGTCAATGAAACCGTTGCTCCAATATCCAAATTACTTTCAAAATCAAACAAAAAATACTTGTTAAGAGTTGAAAATTGATGTTAAAATTTTTCCCCCCTTTTGAATAATGCTGTTTTTTAAACATATGAAAAGATGTGTCATTTCTCGTGTCTGCCAAAACCCATCCTGAGGGGTTTTTTTTCCCATTTTTTCCAAGCTCATTTGGTTTTTTCTTCCGAGTACATCTTCTGTTGCAGTCGCTTGGCATAGCTCTGGGCCATGGAGTTGATTATAGATAAGATAAAATAACAAACCATGACAATCACCAATTTTTCAAATATCCAGGATAGCCAGTTTTCCCCCTGAAGAGACAAAACAGAAGGAGGAGGAGAATGAAGATTAGCGGAGGACACCGGAGAGCTCTGGGTGAAAGGGGAAAGCCTGACCGTTGTCTGTTCTGCAATAATCGAATTAAAACCAGGAACCAAGAGCGAGCTGACAGGATTCCTGCAGGTCCCTGTGCAAAGCCGATGCAGTCCCTTCAAAGACAATGCAGGAGGGACTGCCAAGTGCACTGGCGGATAGATGACGAATCCCTGATCATTCCCAGTGTGCTCCCGAAGTGATTTATTATTCCCAGTATTGTTTGGGCTTTGCTAACAATTCGTGGAGTTCAGAATTAGCAGTCTGTCAGTCCCTGTCAAGTTCCTCGCCAAGAAAACTATCAGGTCACTGGTTAACAATGTGGGTTTTTCCCTAAATCGCCTTTTCTGGGTTATCTCCTCATTAGGATCCCACTCTTGGGTGTCCCTGCAAGTTCCGGGGCCACTCGCAGCGTTTTGCACGGCAATTCTCGAGTTTGCTTTTAGTCAAAGGAGGGCAGCAATGCTCTGCTCACGAATCCCTGCCCAGAAATCACTGCACATCTCCTGACTCCAGCCTGAGCTCCCCAGCTCCGGCTCTTTTGTGGGAAGAAACGGGCAAAGGGACATTTCCAACAGCTGCAAGAACTGCACGTGAAATATGAGTTGGATTCAGGGGTTTTATCTCAAAATGCCTCGGCAGCCTAAAGAATTTCATGTCAAAGCTGCTCTGTCCCACTGGAAATTCAGGCTAAGTTTTTAAAAATACTTTAAAAAAAATTTAAATACTTTTTTTCTGTATCAAAGGACACTTCTGCCCCCTGTACCTGCTCCAAACACTGTAAGTTCTTTTCCTTTCAAAGACTGAAGGCTTAGGGATTTTATTTCTCTTACTGTCCACTAAGCCACAGATCCCACTGGCTTCTGAAGCATCGGTGCTGCCCAGTTTGTTACTATTTCACATGGAAAGGCAATTTTTTTCCTCCTTAAATTTAACTTTCCAAAGAGGCAGCCAACACAGAGGCAAGACAAGCCACCGGCTTTGATTTATACTTTCATTTATTCTCCAACGGATTTAAATTCAGTAGCACACAATATTTTGAATTCCCAGGTTGCTTTTATAATGAGATTTTTATCCATTCCCTGGGTCGGTGCAGATTTTTGATAAGCAAAACGGGGAGTTATGTTTGTAAAAACTACAAGTCTAAGACAGGGAGTAGAAAAGTGAGCCGGGGAGGGAGGGAAAGAAGGTCTTACCTGTGGCACAGCACTGTCGGATTTGTGGTGAAGTTTTATCCTCTGAGCTTCCAAATATTCTTGAAATGGCTTCTGAAGAGAAGGACCTATACTCGGAATAGCACTGATGGAAAGTTCATCCCAGAGAACAAGATAAAATAGGGGAGAAAAAAAAAAAACAACCATTTTTTTTTTTAAACTTACCACTTTACCTAACCAGAACAAAGTTCAGGCTGAGCCTCAGCTCAGCAGGGAACTCGAAGCTACTCGAGAAAACAGAAATAAACCACATTTCATCTTTTGATCTGATACTTCGGGAGGGATGCACTTCCCCAGATCCTCAAAAAGCGCTTCAAAAGAAAAATATTTCTGAGCAAGCCAGCGCTGGGAAGAGAGGAGGGAGCCGGAGCATTTCCAGGGAGGCAGCAGCGCTGAGATCCCAATGAATGACTTCGGAGAAGTCCCACATTTATCAGCGGCAGTTCCTGTAAGAACTGGTTTGAACCGATTAATGAGGAAATGACTGGGGCTTGTGTCATCCCCCGGTTAAAAAAGAAACTGCTCGGCCCAAGCCTCGCCCCCTCTCCCGCACGGAGCCGGCCCCTCAGCCCAGCCAAGTCCTTTTTAGGACAATCCGTGCGTCATCCCTTCCCAAAAAGAATGCGGGAGCGATCCCGGGGCGCCTCCCCCGAGCCGGGATTAACAAAGGAACAAAGGAGCGGCTCCGAGCCTGCCCCGGCCCGGGCCCGGCGTTCCGGGCTCGCAGCGAGCGCCGCCTCAGCCTCAGCCACGGCCCGGGGCCGGGAGCGGGACCGGCCCGCCCGGGAATGGCAGCGCCCTGGGCAGCCTCCCCTGAAATCCAAACCCTGCCAGAACGGGCACAACCTTCCAAACCTCCCCAAATTCCATAGAAACTCTAAATGATCAGCAGCAGCCCCACGGCCTGAGCTTTGTGGGGAGGACATTGCAAGAGTTTGATCCATCCTAACTCCTCAATACTGACCACTTGAATTGCAAAGAGAAGGGAGATTCTGGGTTTTGTTTCATTTTAAAGAAATCACTGTGCTCTTTTACATTATAAAATTCCCCAAATTCAAATATAAATTCTAAATGATCAGCAGCAGCCCCATGGCCTGAGCTGTGTGGGAAGAATATTCAAAGAGTTGGATTCATCCTAATTCCTCAATACTGACCACTTGAATTGCAAAGAGAAGGGAGATTCTGGTTTTAGTTTAATTTTAAAGAAATCACTGTGCTCTTTTACATTATAAAATTCCCCAAATTCAAATATAAATTCTAAATGATCATCAGCAGCCCCACGGCCTGAGCTGT
This sequence comes from Cettia cetti, assembly GCA_013401135.1. Lineage (NCBI taxonomy): Eukaryota > Metazoa > Chordata > Aves > Passeriformes > Sylviidae > Cettia > Cettia cetti. The sequence goes on along the minus strand of VZUI01081929.1, from coordinate 88,711 downwards.
GTGGGGAGAACATTGCCAGAGTTTGATCCATCCTAACTCCTCAATACTGACCACTTGAATTGCAAAGAGAAGGGAGATTCTCATTTTAGTTTAATTTTAAAGAAAACACTGTGGTCTTCTACATTAAAGAAGTCACCTAAATGCTGATTATTTGGTTTTATTAAATCCACTCCTGCTGCTGCCCCTGCAGAGCCAAGCTCCACCAGGTGTACACGAAGGAGACAATCGTCCAGCTCCCTCCCAGTGCCTCACACCCTCCCCTCAGCCTCCTGCTCTCACACCACACTCCCTTTTCCAGGCCGAAGCCCAATTAAAAAATAACAGCTTTCTAATTTTAGGAATTTCTGAAAAGCATGAAACACCGTGTCTCATTCTCCTCCAGTAAATCTATTTATTTCCTTCATGGCCAGGGGCAAAGGAGGATTTTTGAACCCATTTCCCAGCAAAAGGTCGCTTCCCCCGTGATTCACCACCGGGTGAGGAAATTCTGTGCCCGGACTGGTAAAAATTCTGGGAAAAAAAAAAAAAAAACAAACAAAAAACCAACCCAACAAAAAACCAACAACCTGTGGAGCCCAAAGCACATCCCTGATCCATTTTCCACAAGATGTGTCAATGTCCCAAAGCATTCCCGGTGTTCCAGAGGTGCCTCAGTTCCTGGGAAAAGCTCTCCCAGGCACCGCGGGACGAGTCACACTCCCAACATCGGGGACGTTTTGAGGTTTCTTTTCTTTCTCAAACAATTCTTGGGAGGCCTGAAGAGCTACTGCAAGGTAATGGTTTACTTTTGAACTTCTGCATGATTATGAAATGAGGAATATTTAAATGATGAGGGGTCAATGATTAACAGGGTGGTGTTCGAATGACTCCGTTCCTCACCGAAAGCTGAACTCAAATTGAATCAAACACAGAACAAAGACATGAAACCCAAGTTCAGGGGTTTGAGAAGCTCCTGGTGCATCAAAATAATATTTCAAAATTTTTCCTCACTAAATAATTCAGTTTTTATTTTCTTTCTGAAAACGACTATTAGTTAAGAGCACAAAATTAATTTTATCAAAGCAATTTCAGAGAACTGCAAGATCCTAAATGCAAGGATCTCAGATCCTATTTTTTGTACATTTGTAGAGACTTAAATTCTGAAAAAAATGCGCACAGATTTTAGTAAGGAGTAAAAAAAAGCTGAGGAAAACCTAGAAAATCAGGAATCCACATGAAATTCTTGAAATCCCTTCTCTGCAGCACAGTATTAGTTACTGGTGCTTTTTTGGACAAAATTAAATTATTTAATCACCCAGTTATGTGCCACCTGATATCCAAAGGCATAATCTTAAATCTATAAAAATCTTTAAAATTATTTAATGTCATTAGAGTTAAGTGAGTTCTGTGTCCCTGCAAACCTCAGAGATCCCTCGGTGCTGATCCGAGGAGGAAAATTTGGGATGCATTTTGTGGGATCTGGGGCAGAGGGGCCAAATCTGCATCACAATTCCTGCACTCAGCACCTCCAAAAAACCCCAAATTTCACAGGACTGGAGAAGGAAGATGCTGGAAGATAACCCCGGAATAATCCAAACCCAATTCCCTGCTGTTTCTTTGGGAATCAAACCCATTGTCTTTGAAATCGAGAATGTGGAAGGGGAAATTCTGATCCAGAAGTTGTTTTAGAAATTCTTAATGTTAAATATTAAATTTTCGTTTGGATTCATTCTGATTCTCTGCTGATTTTTTAATGTTTTAATGCTAAATGGAACTGAGAACAAGCTCCCCAAAATTGCAGTAGGCTTCACTAAAACCATAACATTTCAGTCAAAACCATGATTTTTATTCTAATACTACAACAGAATCACCCATTAAAAAATTGGATTCACTGAAAAAACACTCTTGGTGCCTGTTTTCAGAACAATTACCTACTATTTGTAATTAAACAGATGTATTTTTTCAAAAATCAGAGCTACAGTTTCTATCCAAAAGACAAATTTTAAAGCTCTTTTCCAATAAATAAAACAAAACTCCCCATCTATTTGAAGCACCAAATGACAGAGATTCAGCAAAGTTGCTTGAGGATTATTTTAAAAATTACACCAAGAACCTGCAGAGCCTGACCCCAAAAACTTCCAGTCCAGTTACAGCAAATCTGAGTTTAAATTTATTAATTTGCTTTTCTGAGAACAACTGTCAACAGTTGCACCTCAAATGCCTTTCACTGGTCGTTAAATGATTTTTGGGAAACTTTACATCTTTTAAACACAATCTTTGGAAGCACAGAAAGATTTTTCTCAAAGGTACCAGGATGAAGCACCAAACTCAGAGGAGAAAAAATTCTATTTTCCCTGGGCCAGCTTACAAAAAGTAGGAAGTTGTTTGATTTTCCAGTCATCCGCATTTTTACTAATATTAAAAATATTTATTTATAACTATTTACTCATTATATCTGCACTTCTGAAAGGCATAATTTCATCTTAAAAAGGCTTTAGGAGCATGGGTTGCTCTTGAGTGACTGAAATCTCTCAGCCTGTGCTTTGAGAGGTTGGGAACACTCAGGGAATTAATCCCAACTCTGCTAAATCCTGAAGTACAGGTCTCTAGAAAATGCTGTCCTTCAGTGTCATTGCACCAATATCTCACAAAAAATCTGTCACACCATAAGTTAGGATATAAAATTCCCATTTTATCCAAGCACATTTGGATATTTGTTCGCTATTCCAGAGAGAAATGTTAGAGTTCACAAATGTTTTCCAAAAAACAAAGAAGCTGCCACTCTAGACTCAAATTTTGAGAACAAAATCATGGGATTTTTCATGATTTAAAATTTGAAAGTTTATGGAAGTTTCCCATTTATTAGAGGCCTCGAACACCAAGTGATGCTGGAGCAGCTGATTATTAACCCTGAGCTGTTCCTAAACTGATCCTGATGGGATTAAAAATGTGAAAGAGAACTTCAGCACAGCCAGCCCTGAGTCTGAGCCCTTGAACAACTGGGATCCACCCCAGTGGGGTGCTCAGGAAACTGGGAGCACTGGGGAGAGTCACAAACATGGGATTTATTTAATTTCATTTAATTTTATCTCGGAAATCCTAGCCTGGAGGGAAACCAGAGCCCTGTGGGGGAACAGAAGGTGCAAACAAGGCTGGACACACCTGGGGAAGGTGATGCAATATTGAGTCACGGCCCCACGTTATGGATAATCCCTCCAATATCCACAGCCCTCAGCTTGGAAAATCCCTTTCCCTCAGACTCCTCACACCCGGGGCAAACACCAGCAGGTTTTGCCCAGATTTGGCTTTTGGGGATGAAACAGCCAGAAAAAAAACCCAAATCCTTTGGGAAATGGCACCACGATTCCAAATGCAGACAGGAGGGAAGAGCTCTGAGACAGGAGCAGCAAATCCGTGTTTGTCCCTGCCCAAGGCCAGGGATTATCTCCTGCTGCAGAGAAGGGAGGCACTGGGCACTGGGGGATCCCACAGAGAAAGGGAACGTGCTGGATGGGCTCCTCCCTGCCCGGACCTTCAGCTCTTTTCAAATAATTTCTTTCAATTGTGCTATTAACAGCCAGGCCAGAGGGGGAAGGTGAAAGCTTTCAGCTTCCCAATATTGATGGAAAACACCATTAAACAATCCCACCAACAACTGTAAGACATTCCCGTTTCTCCATTCCCCTGTGAGAACACAAGGAAAATCCTTCCTGCACCTCCAAAGCAATCAAACATTTAGGAACAGGCACTGAATTTGTGTCTTTTAATATTTAGGGTATTTTAACCACCCTTTCCTCAGAAGTTTCACTCCAGCACGGTAGTATCAACTTCTTTGGAAGTCAGGTATTTTAAAAATCATTGAAAAATAGATTCCAGTGGAAATATTTTTATACCACTGGTCAATTAGCAAAGCTGATTCATTTGCATAACGTGTCCCTTGTCTCAACAGGGCACCTTTCTTCCTGTGAGCCCTCTGAGCCTTCAATGGTTAATTTTTTTCCAGACAGTGATCTAAACTGGCTCAACGGTTAGTATTTTAATGAGCTGTCATTTCCTGTGCTGATAAAGATTCTCACAGTATTTAAACCATCCATTTCCCTCAGGCTCCAGCACCAGCAGGACCCTGCAGTGACTCAGAGGGGCTCAGCCTGAGCCTGACTCAGCCCTGGGAGCTGGGGCTGCCCAAAACCCGGGTTAGGCTGAGGGGAACCTGGGGCTGGGGCTGCCCAAAACCCGGGTTAGGCTGAGGGAAACCTGGGGCTGAGGCTGCCCAAGACCTGGATTAGGTTTTTGGAAACCTGGGGCTGCCCAAAACCTGGATTAGGCTGAGGGAAACCTGGCTTAGGCTTAGGGAAACCTGGTTTAGGCTTAGGGAAACCTGGGGCTGAGGCTGTCCAAAGCCTGGATTAGGTTTTTGGAAACCTGGGGCTGCCCAAAATCTAAATCCTGGGAGCTGAGACATCCCAAAAGCTGAATCCTGGGGCTTCCCAAAGCTGGATCCAGCTCCCTTTCCTGCCAAACTCGGGCTCCCCAGCCCCTGAGGAGCACGCAGAGCCCTCAGCTCCCACCACCCCCAGCCTCAGCGCAGCTCTGGAGCTGAGCTGCTTCCTGTGCCCAGAGCTCTGAAGTTGTAGAAAACAAATCTGGTTTATGGTCAGGACCAACAGGAAGGTTTTGGGGTTAAAGGGCTCCTTGGCAGCTTCATTTGCTCTATGAGAAGAGGAAAGGGAAGATCTTGGTGGAGGTCAGAAAGGTCAAATTGGCTCAGGTGTGACGTGGTTTCCACCTGAGCCACGCTCCAATGCCCAGGCAGCCCAGGAGGCTCCAGGGCTTTTCTTCCTTGGGACATTCTGTTATGTTAAATCAATGCTTTCAAAATTAGGAATTGCAACATCTCTGACCTGCCTGTCCTTAGCTCTGCTCACTGCTGCTCTTTGGAACGAAACTTCTGCTTGCCTTTTAAAGATTCTCTTGTTTTAAACTCAATTTAGAGAAAAAGCCCTTGCTTATTCAGAGTTAAATCCTTCAAGCCTTTTGCAAATAAACTCTTCTAATTCTGTTGTGATCCACTGGAAAGCTTTCAACACCAAAGCTCCTCAAATTTCAGCCACATCTGTGTCCCTTTCAGGGCACTAAAGCCATTTTTGTGTGGAGCTGCTCTGTTGTGCCCAGGACACATCTTCCAGCTTTCTGATGTACCTGGGGCAGGAAAGTTGTTGAGTTTTGAACCAACAATGGCAGGGGGTTTGTTTCAACCTTCCAAAATTCCTCCCAGGAGCTTGTGAAGCTACTGCCCCCTTTTCTCACCCCAGGACAAGATTTCTGGTTGTCCCTTCATCACTCCTTGCCTTGTGTTCCAAAGAAATAACCTCAACCTGTATTGTAAATTATTTCTGACTAAAAAAACCCCAACAATCTTTAAGCAAACTTTCCAGTTACCTCAGTCACCATGATCTCATTTGTGCTTTTTTGGTGAAAGGAACACCACGCTCCCTTTACCAGCATCAACTGAGATTAAGTTGTAAGCAAAGAATTATGGCACAAGAAATAGCAGCAAACTGGTTTGTCCAGGCAACATTTCCAGTACCTGTGACCAAAAAAGTGCTTTTCTTTCAGCTGTGCAATCACTCACTGCCCTGCAGAGCTGGGAAGGGTGGGAAGCTGTTCCACAAAAACCTCTGGGTTAGGGACACTTCAGGAGCACTGATATTTTTGGGCAGATTTTGCAGTTTGTTGGATTCTCAGAGGTAACATCCACAAGAAGGGACTTAAAAATCAAAGTAGGAAATCTCACTGGCTTCTGTTTTAACTCCACATCAGTTTACTCACTGAATTAACTGAATAAATTAATAATTAACTGAATAGATGGGACTTTCAGAAGTAACAAGGCATCAGAGAGGCTGTGGCTGCCTCATCCCTGAAGTCAGGGCTTGGAGGAGCCTGGGACAGTGGAAGGTGTGGGATGGGACTGGATGAGCTTTAGGATCCCTCCCAACCCAAACCAATCTGGGATTCTGATTTACAGGTAGGAATTCCCTGCTTTTGCTGTAGATCCAGCCCTGGACCTGAGCACCTCTTGCAGGAGCAATCCCAGACCCAGTTCAGCACTAACCACAGCCAGAGGGAATCTGTGCAGGGTGGCATTTCTCCTAAGAATATGTAGATTTTCTTTTTTCCTTTCTAACCATTTCCCACCAGAATGGATAGCCACAGTTTAGTGGATGCTGTGTGCTTTAATTCTTCAGTAGTTTTCTGGGAATTCTTAATCCACATTTAAAAGTGCCACTTCCCAGCAAACATCATCCTGCTCTGAAGCACGGTGTGACTTCACAAACAGCCCTGCAGCTGTAGGTGAAAAACAGGACTGGAGCCCAAAACCCCCACAACACACAGGAGAATGAAATACCTGAATAAAACCAGCAATAAACTCTTGCTGAAGTGACAGAACACAGAACTCCTCCAGTGCATTTCCCCCAGCAAGGCTCAGGGAGGTGACACAGCCCGGGGAGAGCAGGATCCTCTCCCAGCACTGAGGCACCCACAAAACAGCTCAGAGCAGGAACTGCTGGAATTGGATAATTCCCAGCCCCCCTGGAAATCCTCCTCAGCTTGGATTCCCACCTCACACCAAGCCCACTTCTCAAACCCACTTATATCCCTCAGTCCCCACAAGGTTTGTTGCCACCACTGACCCTCTCTCCTGTTTTTGTTCTCCAACTCCCACCAAAAAACTTCTACAAAAACTTAAAGTTTTCTGCAAACAGCTTCTTAATTTCCTGCCATGTTTTCTTTGGAGTTTCCTTTTTTTATTTAATGAATAGGAAAAGTATTTTATGATCTGTTTGTAATGGAGACCTAGACAAAACTCTAAAATCAAATTAAATTATATTAAGGCAGCCTGGTTATGGCAGGCTCAGTGAGGGAACCAGCAGCATCCAGTGACAATAAAGAACAAGGTCTGCACATGAATCAGTTTTGCTTTTTGACTAAAAATCACAAAATTGTCACGAAAATCTCCCTGTCTTATAAAATCAGATATTTTCAGACTTTATCTCACAACTTAATCTCCTGTCTAGGTTCCATTTATCCTGGATATCACTGTGTTCATTATTTTCAGCTATTGTGCTCAGATATTTCCTATTGTTTAAGAGCAACAGCCCAGACAAAGAAAGTCTAAAAGTCATTGTGGTGGATAGAATTTGATTAAAATAAAGTTACTGACCATTAAACAGAGCTCTGTTTTAATTCAATAATAGGGCTTTTAGGGCAAGGTATTGTTTAACATGTTTGAGGCTCTCCTCTAACAGAAATTGATGAGGTAATGCTGGAGACAGCTTGAGAAAAGTCAAGGATACCGGGACATTCCAAAAATCTCACTGTCTCCCAGGAACATTTTTTAACTCTGACATCAACCCTCCAATAAAACCCGAACCCAGCAGAGCTCCTGTGAATGCATTTCAAGTAATTCAATGCAAAATTATCTCCAAGACAGATGAAGTAGGAAAAATCTACTGGGTTAGGCTCAAAGCATCCACAGGAGAGTAAATCCTTGGAAATGTACCTGAGCTAGGGGCAGATCAAACTGTCTGCAGTGATTGATGCTGAGAAAAACTCAGGATGCTTAAAAGAAACCACATTTCTCTCTCTCCCTCCCTTTTTTTTTTAAATAATGTTCACAGCAACAAATTAATTTTGAGTTTTGGTACAGAGCAGATGCTCGAGCAGAAGATCAGGAATAATAAAGGCAGGATTTGTTTCATCTGTGAAATGCCCTGCAAGGTTCTTCTGACACTCCTTTTCTTTGTACAACATCACTGTTGGGAGTTTTGTTTCAAAAGGAATTATTTCCAGACATTCCTCCCCCTGAAACTTTTCTTGAGGAGTGTGGCTTTTATGTGAAAATAGTTATTACACTTTGGGCAGCCAAATATCCATTTACCCCAGAGAAGAAACCTTGGAAAAGCAGGAACACCTTAAAATTTATCTTATGATTTAAATGAGGTTGGATTAATTTTAGTTTAAAAAAAGCCCCAAACCAAACCTTCTCAAAATCAGCACACTTTATCCATTTCTACCAAATTTAACAGAATGGGCTCCATACACCAAATTTCTCATTCGAATGTTTTATGAGTGATTTGATGTAGTAAATGTTTAAGGTACTTCCAGTTAAGCAGGATGTTTATTGCCTGGAACACTACATAAAATCTCAGGTTTTTAATCTTGAATCACAGAATTCTATTATTTTTTAAAACATAAATATAATTATATTAAATAATTAATAGAATAAATTTTAATATAAATATACTTTAATATAAATATAATTTAATATAAATATAATTTATATATAAAAATCAAATATATAAATATAATTTTCTATAAACTTTTTTTTTTTCCCCCCCAGAGGATCCCACTACAGCAGTGCTGAAAATCCCAGGCACACATCCCACCTGCAGCCCTAAATGCAGGGATCTGTGAGTGGAAAAGCTGAATCTTGCTTTGGGGTGAAGGTTCAGCACTGATCCCACAATCCTGAGCCTCAGGGCCAGCAGAATTCCCCAAGGACTGGGGGAAGGAGCTGCAAGTGAGACCTAAACCCCGTGTGGGGCAAAGGCTGGAACAAAGCACAACCTGGGCACATCTGAGCTGCCTCCTCCAGTACTTTTCCATTAATGGGTGCAGGTATTAATTACTGAGCTGGGGAATTACTCACCCGATGAGGGCCACCATCTGCTGCACGATGTGTTTGCTGAAGGTGATGATAACGAAGAGTTTCTGTGGGAGGGAAAGGAGCAGTGACAGCGAGCCTGGAGCCCAGGGGACACACACACACACAATGGGGGATACTTGGTGTTCCCTCCCCAGCAGCTCCTACCTGCCCTTCCCTCCTCTCCTCTTTATTTCTCAACGTTCTCCTTCAGAAAAAGAGGCAGGAGAGAAAAAAAGCTGCTCACTTTCTCTGTTTTCTCACAGTTTGCATTTCTCGCCGTGTTGTTGTAGCCTGGTGCTGCCCATTCTCATCCTCCCCAAATTCCCATTCCCAGAAGCTCAAGGTCACTTTACTCCATCAACAATGTTTGAATGGAAAAACAGCCAGAGAAATTCACAGCACAAAGCCAGGGCAAAAATAATGTGTTTTAGTGCCCTGATTCAGGCAGAAACAACAACAACAAAATAATTCAGGAACAAAGAAAGAGCCTTTGGGCACCTGTGAGACTGATAAAACAATAATCACGGTCCTTAATAATCACAGTCTTAACCCTAATCCAAAATGTAACCAAAAACTCTTCATAAAAACAACTTATCAGAATAATATTAAATATGAAACTCTAACCTAGCAAGTTTTACCCCTAAATAAAAATCAAACCTGTATCCATGAAGCTGTAATTCCAAATATAATATTTAATCATATTAACAGCTATTTAACATATGAAATTACAAACTTCAAATAAATTTCAACCTTATGAGAAAAAAGTCCATTATTTATCTGATATAATTTTACAGAATAACTCCTGATTTTCCTACTAACTGCAAAATTATTAACACTAGTTGCTCTTATTCAAATCAGAATGAAAAAAATTAAATTAAATTGAGATAATTTTAGTCAGGAGGTCACATGAAAGGAGTCCTGGGATGGCCACTGCACCAGTCACTCACTTCCTGTCTGAACATTGCATTAAAAGCCTTTTCCATGACTCTCACATTTCCTAAATTCCAAGTCCAGCCAGATCACTCACAAAAAATCAAGGCTATTGCACAAGGGTGTGCTTGAAAAAGAGAATTCTAAAAGCTGAGCCTGTTACAAAATCAGATGATTTACCAACTGTACAAGGCACTGGGAAATGTTTTTTCACTTACATGGGATCTGAGTGTGGAGCACTATAAATTACACAGCAAACACTGTGGTAGCTGAACAAGGCAATTAAAATAATAAAAGGAATATTGCTCTAATATTATTTCACTTTTCTGTGCTGCCAGAACACATTTTAGCAACACACGGATTTAAAAGCAGAAGAAAATTCAGATAATACTAAAATAAGTGTGGAGAAAAAGCTGGAGAAAAGAAATGGAAGAATTTCCAAATCTATTTATTGTTTTCTGTTTAAGCACTGGGCAAAATAAAACAACCATTTAAAATACGATGGGAAGAAAAAAGCTCGTGTTCAGGGCAAAATAAAGATTTTAAAGCAGCTTGATGAGGCTGTAACACAAATTATTTTGCACTAAAAGCTTCTGCTATTTTGATGGGAGTCACAGCAGAGATTTCCAAACAACAGAGGCACAGGCAGTGCAAAAAACCCAAACTCAGCTGAAAACATCCCAAACACAGAGACATAGCTCATGCTACAGCCCTGACCACACCAGAAAATCCTCCAGGGAATCCAAACTTCATCTCTCCTTGGACCAGGGTGACGCATTTACCAGCAAAACTCAACAGTTTGTGAAAACAACTGGATTGTCAAACTCAGCACATCTGGCACGGCCCCACGAGCAGTGAAAAACGGGGCCCACCAAGGCCAGGCCCTTCCCAAACCAACTGGGACACCAAAAAATCGCTGCCCCGGCCCCAAAACTGCGGCAAATCCACCCAAAGGGGGCAGGCCCAGCCCCACAGGGCTCAGTGGGGTTTTCTCACTGAGCTAAAAAGAGCATTTCCAAGTGCAAATGAGTGTTTGTTAGCAGTTCAGTTCGAGGGGCAGCCTGGTAAAGGCCATAGGTGAATACCTTGGCTAACCACCAATTTCCTGAGTGGGTCAGCAGCTATAAATTACTCACTTGCCTCAGTCTGGAGGAGCCCAGCAGCTCCCTGATTGTAAATCCCTTGCACCAAATTAATTTCCATTACTTCAGGTCGAGCAGGGAGAGCCCAGGATTGATTCCCGAGGAACACAGTGGAACAGGCAGGGAAAGAATCAAAGGTTTCAGCCCCGAGGGAGGGGCAGCACTTGCCTGGATGTGCATTTTAATCACGGCTTTTCCAATCAAGGTTGCACCGAAGAAGGTCCAGAAGGGAACCAGAAAGTGGCCACAGGTGATCCCAGCCAGGTCAAACAGGGGGTTTGGGATCTGGGGAGTGCAAGGGAAAGAGCTTCATGAATTGCAGCACACACTGGATGGACAGGAACATGACAGACTCTGAAATTTGGAAAAATGAACATTTTCCTCTTCTCCAACTTGATCCAAAGCTCTTGTGTCTTAATAATTACAAAAATACTGATGTCACACCACATAACTTAAGTCTCTGGGATTCAGCTAGACAATGTCCCAGACAATTCCATTCTCATGGTCCCTCCTTACCCCTGGATCCTGAAAAAAGCTAATGAAAAGTTTTCCATGTGAAATGCACAGAAACCACAGCAAAGCCATTTGGAGTGATTTATCAAATTTTCTGTCTGACAAGCACATCACTCCTGGAAGTCAGAGTTCCAACTGATCCCCAGTGATTTCCAGCTGAGAAACTACATTAAAAACTGGCATTTATAGTCATATGTATCCAGTTTAAAAGCACTGATTAGATTTTATTAAGCATATGCATTTCATTTAAAATTAAAAGAATTTTTTATTATTATTAAACTGCTGGCTTGACTTTTGGTATTGTGATCCTATCTGCAAAATATTCTTGAAACGAAACCAAGAAAGGATCTGAATTGCAGCCTTTCCCTCTCAGCCTGGAGCACAGGGGCAGTGTCTGAGCAGGGTCACTCCCAGGAGCAGCGTGGCACTGGGGTGACAAACTGCAGCACTGCTGGTGTTTGGTGGCTGAAAGAAAGAAATGAAGAGTGCAGATTGGGAAGGGATAAAGGACACTCTGCCACCCATCTGTGAGAAAGGGCTGCACTGGACTGTTGGGGAGCAGCAATTCAGATTTATGACCACCACAAGAGCACCTGCGGGGGAAGAAATCTGAAGGGGGCTCTAATCACGGCCTGGAACAGTCCCTGAGCAGCTCCCTCCCCACCTGGGACAGCTGCTCTGGGCACAGGAGCTGCTCAATGGTTGACCCCACATTCTGCTCCTGGCAGCCAAGGCTGCTCCAGCTCTCCAGGCTGTTCTTGCCTCCTTGCTCTGGGGGTTTTTTGTCGCTTCACAGAATGTTTTAATGCCTGCAGTGAGTTTGGGGCAGGGGTGCTGCGGGTGCCTCTGAGCACACCACGGGCAGAAGTTACTCAGCACATTCCCCAGGAGGGTGTCTGAGCAGCCAGCAAGGTTTTCTCTGGGCTTGTTACTGAAAGTTGCCCAAAAAAAGCCCACAAAGACAAGAGGGCAAATTCTCACAAGTCACAGTGAGGAACTTCGGGGCTGATTGTTGCTTTGTTCTTTCCCCAGAGCTGCCTTTATATAGAAATAAACTCCAGACAATCCTGACTTCCTTATTGCCACTAAACAACACGACAGTCAGTTGACTTCACTGGATAAACTTGCAGAATTTTAATTGCCATTTGATGGTGCTTTTAGGCAGCATTTAGAAGCCACCACTTGAGAGGCAAGGACCCACAGCTGGGACAGTCATTACCACTTCACCAGCAAGTTCTCCACTTATAAAAAACACATCAAATAAAACTGCCTAAAACCCAGAAAGAAAGATCCCAATTACAAGGGAGGCAAGCAGAGGAGACACCTGGTAGAGCAGAGAGAAGCAGAGAGAAACCCTGAGTCAAAGGCCCTGGGCTGGTGGGGGCAGAGCCAAATGCAAGGAGCACACGTGGGGGGCTGCTGTCCCTCCCCTTCCTCACCCAGAGGGGTGCCACACAAAGGGACAGCTCTGCAACCCTGCCTTTGCAAGGCCTCTGGAACCTTCCACCTGTCCCCTTCTCCTGCAGTTGTTGTGTGAGCACCTTCACAAACCCCCAGGTGTGCCCTGGTGCATCCTCATCCCTCCCCCAGACCAGCTGCAGCCCAGGGCCCCAGCAAGGCAGCAGAAGTGGGGAAGAAGTTAAGCAAATGTTTAAATATTACTAAGCAGGAACTCCGGGGTGTTTACAGCCACCTCTGGTGTTTACCAACTCCTTCCTCCCGCTCTCCATTCCTCCACCTTGCCCAGCCACTCATCCCTGCCACCTCTGAGCTGGGCTGGTGACACAGACAGGGGAGAGCTGGGGCAGGGACATGTCCCAGGCTGAGTCAGAGCAGGGAGCAGCTCCTCAGAGCTCCCTGCCTGGCAGGATTGAAGGAGCAGCTTTGAGGCCACGACTCCACTCTGAACATTTCAAAGGATTAGTGAGCAGGAGCTTTATGTCAGCAACTCTAATCAGATTAGTTGGAAAACAGGTTACCACATCTGAGCAAGCAGTTGTCTGTGTCATCTTTACAGTTTAGGAAACCAAGAGATGCTGGACAAGTGTGGAGTGAAAGCCTCAGCAGCTGGGTAATGCTGTGGATATTCCAGAAAAATGGGACTGGGGGGAGTCCCACACTTCCCCCCTTCCCTGCAATCACAGCCCACAGTTTGTGTGTGGGATGAAGAACAAGGCACACCATTCCTACCAGTTCCAGAGAGAGATCCAAACCTCCAATATTATTTTTTTATTCTGAAATTTGAGCATTATCCTACTCAAAAACTAAAATAGCATCACTGGAGATGCTCCTTTCACCTCTTGATTAAAAAAGCCACGAGCAGTTTGTAGCTCCACAGCCACAAGTGAAATTTGCTTCCTTTTTCTGTCCTTTCTGGTTCCTAATGACACAAAGAGCAGATTTGGGAGGACTGGAATGGATGGACACCTTAATCAGGATTCCTGCAGGTGGTTTTCCACTCTCCAATCCATGCACACCTCTGGATCTGAGGATGTCCAGAAGGTCAAACAGAAAAATCATAACACAATTCCAGCAGATTTTGTTTCCCTGAGCACCACAGAGATCACAGAAGCTGCAAACAAAAATGAATTCCATGGCAAGACATCCAAGCTGCAGTTTGTGCCCACAAATCCCCTGCTCCTGGGAAAAACTCACCGAGGCACAGGCCAGGATCCCAAAGAAGCCAACCCTCTGCACCAGGTTCTGCACAGCCAGTTTAGCCCGGGAAGCAAAGTCCTGCAAACAGGAAAACAGAGTTAATCATGAGGAAACCCCCACCTGAACAGAGCTCAGAAAGTGTGTGATTCCCAGGATTTCCTAACTAGAATAGGGAGGAATTTTAAGCCACAAAGGCCAGTCTGAAATTCTGAATTTAGAGGGACAATTGTGGTGCAAAATCTGAGCACCCACATGCACTGAGTTTTGCTTTTCCAAACCCTGTGAGTGGCACTGTTGGGGGTTGGATTTGTTCCTTTTTTACTTCTAGAATTTTTCCACTGCTAAGGAAACAGGTTTTCCAGTATTTATTTCCCCATATCTTTGGAATGCCAGTGCTGTTTATACCTTACTCCTTAAACAAGCAGAGGGAATTAATTCCTGCAATGCCATTTCCAGTGGTAAAAAGGAACTTTCTGAGAACAGAAAGAGCACAATAATCCCATTATAGCCTTAGATCTGTTCTCCCAAACCCAGGATCTCAATCAAAATAGCCAATTCCAGGCACTGCCTACAACAGACTTGTAAAATTCATTAAAAACCAGAAAGTTGAGCCTAAATTACTTTAAAAGCAGGGAAGGTGCAGCCCCTGTGGCTGAAGCTGTTCTGTACAAAGCTGCCTCCTTTTAATTTGTGATCAGTCCTTACTCCTGAGGCTCAAAATCTGCCAAAATCACCCAAGAAATCCCTTAAAAAGCAAAAATAAAGATTCTCACAAGCAGTTTCTTTGAATGTGAGAAGGGAATTTACAGGAGATAAAATTCTTTTGAAGCAAAACTGTCCAGAAAAATAAAAGCAAGGTCAGTGCTCCCTACTCAGACTTGGCCACAACAGAAAGCAGAAAAACCTTGGGAATAGCAAACATTAAAAAATAATTACCCATTCCTTTTTGAAAACCTACAAATAAGCAATAAAATTCTGATTTTCCAGGAGCAATGCAATAAATTACATAACGAAATAACTTTATCAATAATTAATGCTATTCTAAATTTCACCCTTTACTATTGAATTGTAGAATTCAGAATAGCATTAATTATTGATTAAAGCAACTGCAGGATAATCCAGAAAAATTACATTTCTGCAATTTTAACTTTGTTACAGTTCTGTTGAAACCTTGAATACCACGCACCAAAGAAGAAAAACTACAATTATTTTACAATGTTTTTGCAAATTATTTAAATTTTGAACTGTAGAATTGACAAAATTTTCTGTGGCAGATTAAAAAAATAATAGTTCTGTGGTAAGACCATTTGCTTCTTTTTACACCCCTTTTTCAAGTAGTAGCTTTTCTCTATTACTGTGCTTTTAAACAGTTAAGCTCCAAATTTAAAAACAAATAAAAAACCCCAAAAAACAATTATTACTCAAGTCAGAATAATTCCATTTATTTTATTTAATGCCTGGGGAAACAACCCAAATTAAAACTGAAAGAAAAACACCAAAGAAGTGAGATTTCCTAAATCTTGCAGTGGGACATTTTTAACCACAGGAGAATATAAAAACCCTCTAGAATATCCTGTAAAGGTGAATTTCCACACTTTGACCAGGAGTTCCACCTTGGGCTCATGGTCACAAAATGGAAGAGATCAAACATTCACTCTTTTAATGAAAATTTCCCCTGATATTTTCCCACTGAACTCGCAGGATCCCCACAGAACTCGAGGGATTAAATCTGCTCCCAGTGAGGCTGACACCAAACCCTTGAGCTTATTCTGATGGGAAACAATCTAGATAGCAAAACTAAATTTTTAAATTTTTTTTTTTTAATTAAAAGAGCAAATTTTGACACAGATTATTATAAACAAAACACGACAATGCACTGACAACCAAGCCCAAAACTCTTGCGACATCCAGGGCAGTTCCTGCTCCCAGCCCAATTCCCTCGTGGTGATTTCCAAGGAAACAGAACCCAAAAAGGGGATCCCAGCTCCAGAGGGACCCTCAGGATTTGGGATGCAGGGAATGAAACCCCCAGGATTTTCCCCAAGGTAAAACAACAGCTCTCCCAATTCCCCACCAAACACACAAGTGAAAAATCAGCCTTTAGGACTTCTTTACTAATTAATTTAACAGCAAAAAGTGCTAAAGCAGATTTTGCCCTTGGGAAAGGTGTCCTGAAGGAGTTCCCTCCTCAGGGATTTCTGGAACAGAGCTCAGTGTGGCCAGGCCATTTTCAGTTCCTATTTTCTCCCCTATTTCCCAAAGCTCACAGGGTTGGAGCAATATTTTCACCTTTATAAGCCAATAAATATTTTTTCCTTGCAGTTCCATAAATCTGATGGCAAAGTATCTTTAAAACACTCCAAGACAATTATTCAAATGGCTCCATGATTTATTTGCATGGAAGTTGTTTCTATTTTGATTTTAATTTATTCCCCCATTATCTTTTGCTGTGTTGCTAATGCACTGTTGTATTCATTTTCACAAGCTGGAATTGCAAATAAACTCTCTAGCAAAAACTAATACTTGCAGCACAGCTGCTTTAGTAAAATATATTATTATAATTATATATAAATTGACTGTATTAACTTAGGGTAAAGCACAAATTTTCCACCAAAATTCTTAAAAAGAACCAGCTTCCCTCACTCACATTTCTCAACTACAAAATTCAAGGCTGCCTTGAAACTAATATTTCCCCTCCAGCTACAAACATATAAAACATTAAAAAGCTAATAATGAAGGTCTTAAAAAAAAGTTTAACAAGTTTGTCTCAAAAAAACCCCCAAACCAAAAGCAATGTTGGAGCAAATTTTCTCACCTTATTAATTCATAACTTTATTTTTCTTAAGTTATTACTCAGTTTGTTTCTTTGTTAAGTTTTGGTTTTATATTGTCTATCATAAAATACATCATGGAAAGCAAAATTTTAAATTCTAAACATTTCCCTCAAGAAATTGTCATTTGTCTTGCTTTTTTCCAAGTTTTCTAAAAAAGCCAAAAGGCAAATTAAAGATTTTTTTGTACCTATTTTCTATGATCTAATATAATCACAGCTATGAATAACTTACAGGGTAATAAATCTATCAGGACTGCAACAAAACTATGAATTTATATTCCAGCCTCAACATTTACTCTGTGAAAACAAGTTCAGAATTATTTCTCTTTGGTTCCTTCCTTAAATCTTGTTTGACAAATCTTTGCGACATCTGCAACAATAAAAAAGCCTTAAAAGTTTCATTTCTCTGAGAATACAATCCCTAGTTTCACAACTTTTACCTATTTCACAACAGAACTTTTGTTGGTTTTCTTTTTCTCTTCTAAAGCCTGCACGGGAAACAATCTTTTCTCTATTTTTTAAGCATTTGAAATAAAAGAAAATTACTTTCATAACAAACTGCTTTAAAAAAAAATATTATTTATATATATATATATATGAAAAGAGACAAAAGTTCATCTACTTACAGGCAAACCATTTTCCCCCCAAATTAAAGTTTCTAGACTGGACTGGCCTCTCAGCTAATTGTGATTCATTCTTTATAACATTTCAGGATGCTTTAGCTCACTGTGTCCCTTTCAAAGATGATTTATTTTTTGGGGTTTGGAAATGGATTTCCTGTGAGTGCCACAGTGCAGGCAGAGGAAGGTTAAATGATTAAACATGACTTCATTGGGTTAATCATCAGATCCCAAGAACTGGGCTGGAACAAGAGGCACGGAAAGGTCAGGGATGATTCCCCAGGCCCAGCTGGCAGCTCGGGGTGAGGGGAATTGTCCTGGATCTGCTCAGCCTCACAAAAAGGGAATTTTTCATCATTTGATTGACCCCAGTGGCTCTATGGGACACAAATCCCTCTCAAATTTTCAAACCTAAAGGGATGGTAAAGAGATGTTCTGCCACAGTGTTCCTCCTTTGTGTAAATATGGACCTTTTATCCCTGGAAAAGGGATAAAGAGATTCCCTCTTTGTCTTTCCTGAAAGAGGGAATGGACAACCTTGTCTAAGTTACAAAGTTTTGCCCCATCCCTCTGTTTTATTTGGCTTCCATTTATAATTTAATCTCTCTCTTCTTTCTGCTCTCACTGTTAAGTTGGTGAGCTTCTCTGAATGTGAGTAAAGAACAAGCACCTCACCAGGTTTAACTAACAAGCTGGAGGAAAAAAATAATTTTAATAAGTCTTTTTTTTCCTCTTTTCCCTCTGTAACAGAACAGTCACAATTAATTGTTCCCACTGAAATTGTGAAGCCTCCTTCTTCTTACTCTGCAAGTGCAGAGCTGGCTGATTGATCCACAGGAGTAGTTGGAGGTATCCAAGGAGCTCTGAATAATCAGAGTTGGACTGAATCCCACAGAAAAAACCTTTAACACTTCCCCAGCTCTGTTCTCTGAAGCCTGCACAGATTATGCAATGTGACAGTTCATTTTTGAACAGTTGCAATCAGATTTTAGGAGCACTGAGAAACCAACGGCTCCCGTCACATCCCAGCTCAATCTCAGAAAAACACCATCCAGATCCAGATTCCAGGGATTTGAGGTCTGGAAGAACTTCTCTCCTGTTTCTTTTCTGCTGTAAATACCTCAAGCACTTTACAAATACCTTGGTAAAATTGGCAGATTTTACACAAAAATGGAGTAAATTCCACCCCAAGTTTGTGGTGTCCATTCCCTGCTCGTGAGGTCTTAGGCTGGGGTCAGGGGCAGCCAGGGATGTGTTAATGCCATGGATATTCCTCACCTGATGAAGTTAAACAATTTTCTAGAAGGCCTGGAAGGGGGAACACAGGATTTGTGACTCTGACAGAAAACAGGAGTGTGAGTGGAAAAAAACTAAAGGACACAGAGAGAGATCTGAATGTGTTACACCTCAGTGGTTCTCCAGAACTCTGGAGCAGCTGGAGAGAGGGAAGTTCATCCTCCTGCAGATTCCCCAGGCCAAATGCTCATCCTTGTGTGTGATGGAGTGGACAATCCCTCAAGATTTGAGCATTATTCCTATTACTGTTATAATAAAAAGGTTTAATTATCCAGATAGTCATCTGAAGTGGAGAACATTCTTTTTCCCCCCATAGACTGAAGACTGAGTATGAAGTTACCATTTAGATCACCAAAATTATAGAGTCCTTAACATTTAAAGAGCTGCCTACAAAGACAGTGCCCCTCTTTATGTAAAAATCTGAGTTATGTTAAAAATGAGCTGCACAGTGTTTTGTTTCTTCTGCCTTTCTGTTACAACACAATGGAATCAAACACAACTTATGGGAGAATGACCATTTGTGGTCAGGCAATGGATTCCAGGATTTCAGAGCACTGGGAGGAATTATTAACTCCTTGGAATAAAAGCATTGACTGCAGGAGAGCAGCTGCAAAGAACTCAGAGAGGTACCTAAGGCTGGGAGGTCACAACACATCCCTGCAAATGGTTCAGCACTCACTGACCAAAACCACTGCTCAACCCTCCCCAAAATATCAAAGGCAACAAATGCCATGAGTAAATGACAAACAGGAATATTGTGATAGCAGTTCATGGATCTCTGTTCCAGCTTTCTCCAAAATACTCCCAGTTAAATGCAAAGAGGCAAACTAAGAGGGGATATTTCCATTTGATGCCTGGAGAGCAGGCTGGGGGTGGGGGGTAAAGTTTAAACTTCCATATCACCCAAAAATCTGGGAAAGAAAGGTCCTGCCTGGAAAATCAGATCCCTAAAACAGGAAGCTGGAAAAAAATTTCAAGGATTACTGAAAGCAGTGATGGGATGGTGGCAGAACTAAGCAAGCACTAAGTTTGATGGAAGAAAGGGATTTACACACAACAGGCATAGGACAGACATTCCAGACTCTAAACAAGTTTCACTTCATGAGAAGTCTGAGTTTTCTGAGACATAAAATTCTGGAAAAGGAGTTGGGTAATCATGGAAAAGTTGCAAGAGAAAAGGACATAAATGTTGAACATGAAAACAGTTTTAAAAAGTACAAGATGAAGGCAACCAAACAGCAATAAAACAGCCAAAGAACTGTGGAAAGAAGAGAGCAGCACCCACAAAGCCTCATTAAACAGATCGTGCTGGAGATCTGAGGGCTTGAAACTGCTAAGACTTC
The DNA here is from genome assembly GCA_013401135.1 of Cettia cetti. Taxonomy (NCBI): domain Eukaryota; kingdom Metazoa; phylum Chordata; class Aves; order Passeriformes; family Sylviidae; genus Cettia; species Cettia cetti. The sequence continues at coordinate 68,690 of VZUI01081929.1, read as the reverse complement.
AATATTCAGAATATCTGTAGGCAAGGATGAACATGCAATAGATATTACAGACAAATCCCAAGTCAACAAGAAATTATCTACAGGTGGATTCTTCTACTGGCCATTCTGAGGATGAGAATGCTGGACACTGGACACAGATTTATTTCCACATCTGTTTGTCTTCAAACTCTTGAGGTTGGCTGCATGTTAAGGTTTAGGGGTGATGCTGCAATCCAGAGATAATAAGGAAGATACTCATGTTTGGGACTTGGTAAACTCAGACATGAATTAGTTCTAGGGTCAGAAAAGCTTAAGTTTTTCTATCAAAAATACATTGTCCTCTTACCAGACTTTAAAAGACAAAAGAAGCCACAGAGTTGTGTGAGGAGTTGAATTTTTTGCAAGTCCTGTGGGAGCAGAGACAACAGAGTGAAGTTCCTACAGCAGGCTTGGCTTTCCCTGGTCCTTTAATTGTAGCCTGTCCTGGAGTAAAAGTGTGAAACTTCCAAATTATGGGTCCATTTTAGAGTAAATAAGATCTCCCCATTAACAGGAGAAGGAATGAAGTCAACCAGCTCTGGATCATTAGTTCCACTAGGAATTTCCAGGTATTTTCTACATTTCATTAATCATCTGGATCATGGTAGGAACTTTTTATTTCCCTCCTTTTTCCCTCCCCCTTCTTGAGGGAAGGACCAGCAAATGTTTCTTCACAACAAACTCCATCTCAGGAGCTTTAATGTCAAGATTTCAGCCTCTTACAATCCACACTCAGGTTCAGATGGGAAATACCAAAAGGAACACAGATTATAGGGCTCAGTGAGCTCTGTAACTCCAATTTACTGCCAGCTTTTTCCACAGCTAGAACTGAAACGCTCAGACTTCTACATAAGAAGTCCTTTTGCTTCACACACTGTAAGAATAAAGAAATTTTGTAAAGAATGAGACACAATTAAAGGAAACAGCCTAAAGGAAGAGGAAGGAGCATGTCCTTTCAGCCTTATCAGATCTGTCCTGCAGAGCTGTAGCCCCTTTAACCACATCCCCTGCCGCCTCTGCTCCTCAGAGCAGAAACGTGTCCACTTTGACACTCTGCAGCTTTCCAGCCCCGCACAAAAACACGAAATAAACTGACTTCTTTCCTTGCTGAACAACCACTTTCTATTCACATCTCACAGGAGACCTGGCAGAGCAGATCCTGCAGCCCATTTTCAGGGAAGGAAGCTGTCAGTGGGAATGTCAGCAGCATTGGAGGACATTTCCCAGGGAGGTTGTGCAGCCTCCAGCCCTGGAGGGCACCAGGACCAGCCCAGACAATGCCCTGAGGAACCTGAGCTGGACTAGGAATAATAAAAAAAAAAGGTGGACTAGAAAAACTGCCTCAGGTCCCTCTCAAGGTGAATTTTTCTGTGATTCCACGACAAGATACTCCAGCCACAGGCATGGGGATGAGTGGACTAAAGGAACATCCCAGCACTCCCAAAAACTCCACTGCAGCTGCTCCTTTATCTCAAAGCTACCACTGCAATCAGTTATTGTGGCCACAGCTCTGCCAACTCCAGAATATTGTTCATTTTTTAAAAGCCATTCTAAAGAGCCAAGCCCTATTTTCAGGTGGTTTAAGATCCAGACATTGTAAGGAAGGAATTTTTGATAACCAGTCACAAAAATTAACACTTTCAATCTCTGATAAACCTGAGACCTCAAAGCCATCAGCACTGAAAAAAACAAACAAACCAACAAACAAACAAAACCTGTTCCTCCACACAGGACTTCGACATAAGTTAAGGATTAAAATAGAATGGAAGTAAGGAACTTCTGACACAGCTGACAAAGCCTTTAGCACACACATCTTCCCTCTGAGCCCAGATGTGCAACCTCTCCCCTGCTCTCCCTGGAAGGGACAGAGGTTCCCAGACAGCTCAGAGAAGTGGTCTGCATACCAGACTCTTGTACAACACAGATATTTAAACAGTGTCTGGAGCAGGGGGGAAAAAACCACAACCATTTTCTTGATTGTGATACTATAATGAATTTCTATCAGTTATTGAAGGTTGGACTTAAAAAAATATTTTAAACAGCTTTTCTGACCCAGCTTTTGATCATTTATTGGTCTTTCTCAGAATACTGAGAAGAGAAATATCAAGTATTTAGGGACAAATTTTCCCCTTAGAAACTTGGGTTGAGCATTCCCAACATACACAGAATAGGGCATGAAAATCCAATGACAGAATTCAATCACCTGCTTCTCCACAACTCCTGTGCAAATGCAGCCTCCAGCAATTCCAGTGCACTTAGCGACATTATTTCTAATTTCTGCTGTAAAGTGAGAATTTGTTACTGAGAAAATCCTCCTGACCTAACACTGAGTGAAAATGTTTCAGGGTAACCCAAGTTTCCTCACGCCTGGGTGATTCCTGATTTATGTACTGACAGACTGAACATTAAAATAATTTTTTAGGGAACAGATGCAAAGAGCCCTTCAAAGCAGAACTCAAAAAGTCATCTCCAGTCACCATGAGTAATTAGTGCAATGCTCTGTGCTGTTTTTTCCTTATCTGTGAGCAGGTGTGCAAATGAATAGAACAATGTGGGCACGTTCTCCTGCCAGTGCCCAAAGAAATCCAACCAGGAGGTGCTTTACACTTTCCTTACTCACAGCTCTCATTGTCTTCCCTCTGTCTATTTTAACTCTTTGCTACCTCTTCTCTCAGGAAGTGCTCAAGATCCAATTCCCTTATTTAAAGCTGTCATTGACTCATTACCAAACTTATTTTAAACTCGGTAATTTTGGAGAACAGTTCAAACCCGAGCTGTTACTCAGTGTATCTCACTTGTTACATCGTCTGTGAACACACACTGTCACTGTGCCACCTCACTCCCCAGCACTGGTGGGGAGTTTCGAAAGTGCAGCTTCAAGGTTGGATCAGTTCTGAATTTCTGTTTAATTACAGGCCACCATAAAAGAGGGAAGAAACCTCCCCTACAGCTATTAACAAATACAGGCAGCAAACTTGAGGAATGCAGAGTGTGAGGAGCAGCCTCCCGGTGACCACCCACAGCAGCAACCTCCTCGTGCAGCACAATTAATAAAGAGAGGAAGCTGATGAGGAAAGGGAAGACTGAGCAAGAGAAAGGATGAGTGGAATTTGATGTTCCGTTTCAACAAGTGATTTCTGGGAAAGCAAGAAAAGGAATAAAAAAGAAGTCAAGATTTCCCCGTTATTGTGCATGACCCTTCCACTTCCATTTTTATGATAAATGATTTATAAAAACCTGCTTGTGGTCTGCTTTAACTTCTTTTTTCTTGTACCGAGTACCCTTAAACGCCGTTGATTAAACAAGCCAGCAGCCTTTTCAAGCAGGAACTTATCAGATAGGAGCTGTTAATTTAATCACGGGAGAGATCCGTTTAGAATTTGGCCATCTTAAACCCTGCTAATTAAGTGAGATTTCACTCATTAGCCGTGCCTAATCATTCCCCGTGAGTGAAGTCAGTGTCGTGTCAGAACACGGCTTCTCCCGGGTGTGGCACGGACTTTGTTCTGCTCCTGCACAGAGCAACCCCACGTGAAGATGTGGAAAAGCAAGGCAGGGTTTTCAGAAGCGCTGGGAAGATGCGTGTGACAGAATCCGGGGGTTTAACCCCTTGCAGCCCGCGGGGAGCAGCTCGGTGGAACTCCTGACGCAACCAAAGGCAGGCGGTTGCAGCTCAGTTTAATACAAACCCTCTCGAGTCCACGTTGACAAATTCTTTAACAAGCCCTGTGGTTACAGGGAAGCTGGTTTCAGTCTGAGTCACTCCTGTTCAAACAGTTTACTGGAAATGGAGGGGAGGGGGAATTTTCAGAGAAGTCATGTGATGGCCAGACAAACCACAACCAGTAAAAGGTTCAGTGGAGGCAAAAACAGGTCCCAGCAACAACTGACAGCCAGTGTGCAGATGGCACTCAGTCATTTCCAAACCAGTCCTGCTGCATCTCGGCATTGCTGTGGATTTAACCCTTCTCCAGGCCTGTATTCTTCCCGAGGCACGACACAGCTTGGAGAGTAAACAAACAGCAGTGGCTGATAGTAACACAGGCAACTAGAAAATATTTTTACATGGAAATTTGGCTGTGGCGAGGCTGCACAGAAGCAAAGCCTCTACGTGTAAATCATTAGTTCTTAAAGAAATGCCACTTAATGAAGCCAAACACTCAGAGCCATTAAGGATTAGATATGCAAAGATACTTTCCCCTCTTAGCAAGGAGTACCAGGAATACAGCAAGGCCCACGCACTGTCACTGAGTACCCTGAGGGAAGCTGGCACCAAAAGCTGCTTTTTCACTCCTCAGCTTGAAGGGTTTCAGCATGACAGAGAACCGAGAAAAATTACCAACCAGCAACGATTAAACTGGCAAAAGAGAGTCTGTGCTCATGTGTGTGGGGACACAAAGCTGCACCAAGTGTCTGTGACTGTGTCTTGACCAAAGTGCTGCCCCAGCACTGAGCAGTGCATTCACTTCCCCTAATTGAGAGGTTGCTTTGGAGATACTCCCTGTGGCTAAAAGGGGAGCTCTGATAAAACCCTCCTTTCACTCTGGAATTCCACTGGAAGAGAGTTAACAGCAGCTGGGATGCTGTTTGAAACGCCAGTGGGTTTTAAACGCTGCCTTAAGCATGAACAAATCCCAGCGAGCTGCTCTGGCTGGGGCGTGCTGGGCTCTGCCTTGTGGCAGCTCTGGGGACAAAGAAAAGCCATCCCCTTGTGCAGGGCACGGCCACGAGGCAGCTCTGACACTCCCTGCACGGAGCTGGGACTCGCTGGTGAGCACACAAAGGGACTCAGAGGAAGGAGAAGTGAGTGTTCCTCTAAAATAAGGGGCTTTTTCTCAAGTGTGCTAATGGAAAGTACAGGACAGACACATCGGCTGCAGGTTAATGAGCTCTCTCAAAAGCCAGCACAAGGAGACAGGTCACTCAGATCTGAGATTCGGGACAGAAAATCCATCAATAGACTCTTTAAAGTAAATGGCATTTTACTCTGTGTAACTGTGAATGGAGCGCTAAACCTGTTACACTGTTTAATCCTCTTAGGTCCCTTTTTTGGCTGTTTTTTTGTGGCCAGCCAGGAGTATATTTCCCCTTCCAGATCCTTCAGGCTGCATGCAGTAGCCACGATCTATTCTCACCAGAGAAGATGCTCATCTGTTTCTCCAAATTGCCATTGTTTTTGAGAAACAGCAGCAACGAGCTCTCTGAACAACATACACGCAGCAAAAACGTCAAAGCAGCTGGCTCTGCCTCGTAGGCAAGGAGCAGCTCAGCTATTCCTCAAAATCCAACACCCATCCCCAAACCTTTCAAAAAAGCTGCATGCAGAGAGACCTTTATGCTGAAAAAATGCTCCTGTCACTTGACATCGAGCATTTGCAGCATCCCCAAGGCACAGGACATTTGTCACAGCCCCCGTGTGAGGCTTCAAACTCGGTAGAGTGGGAGAAAGCTGATGGAGATAATAACAATTGTTAATGAGCAATTTAAAAATAGACATCACCACTGCTCATGAATACAAATGACAGGGCAAAGAGTGATAAGCTATGCTGGAGATTGGGATTTACAGAGGTCATAGGAAAGGCAGGCCTGTCTCCCACAGACATCCAGAGAAAACATGATTGAAGCCAAAAGCAAAAAGGAAGTCACATTAGCAAATGGAAAAAACTGAACTGTCAGTTTTATGAGCACAATACAATTTAATCGGATTGTCAAAGCCTCATGTTAAAAGAGTTTATAGAAACCAAACCACAAGTGGAGTTTGAAAGATTTTTTTTTTTTCCTGGCCATCTATCCACAAAACAACACGCTTCAATCCAAACTCAATTGCCAAGAAAATAAAATCAAAAGTACTGGTAAATAACAGCATCATTTTTTCTTCATTAATTCCACAAGGCCATTTGTTTATCCGGGCAGTCAATACAGCTATAGTTTGGCCTGGCCTGACAAAATGCTCTCTAGCAAAAATTTTCTTCCCAAGAATCTCACTGTGCCTTCTGGAAACCATCTCTGGCTGCTCCCACAACTGTACACACATATAATTTGCTGGGAGAGTTTCAGTAAACACAGATACTGAAGTCATGTATTGAACTGGTTTCGTTGTTGTTTTTTTTACCACAACTTGATTTTCCTACAGTTAAGGGATTACTTTGCAAAGCAAAGATTGATGGGAGAGTAAAGAACAAAGCAGATTCTTTTTTCCCCTTGCTGCATCTTTTTTAAAAAATAGAAGAATTTACTATTTATAATAGCAGAAAAACCCTTTGGAACCTTCTAGTAGGGGGAGGCTCTCAGGAAACACAGGGTTTGCTGTTAGAATTACTAGATTGCATTCAGTATTTCCAGACAAACCACTTTCATGGAAAAGCTTCATCCATTTTTTTTGAAGGAGGGGAAAAAAAAAAAGTATATATTTATCTCCAGAAAATACCCTGGCAGAGGAGTTTAAAGACATCAGTGCATGGTAAATAGCATCTGCTGGTTTTTAACAGCAGTCTCATGACCCATTTCAACTTAGTGGCAGACAAAACAGGATAAGAAGGAAAAATACAGAGGGAAAAATTTGGTGGCAAGCAGCACGAGGAAAAAATGTTTAATTTTGTCTAAAACACTATCAGGAACTTGTGACCAGGATGCAAACTCCTGACCTGGAGGAAAAATTACCCACAGCAGTACCTGACTGATGTGCAGCATCAATTGCAAACTGTGCACTATTTAAGCCCTGGAGAAAATAAATGACAAGAGCAACATAAAGGGACTTGGAGCAATTTTGCTGCATTTCCACATCAGGAAAAATGTTTCCTCAGGCTGATGAATGGGTCACACACTGGGCCCTGAGGGTGTCAGTGGCAAGGCAGGCAAATGTCATCTGAAAGGGATGAGCTGAGGCTGAAAATCATCTCTGGCCTAGGGAGGCTTTAAATGCAGCCAGAACCACCAGAATTATGGAACAGCAGCTCCTCTACCCCTGTTTTCCCAGCCCAGTGTCTCCCAACCTTTACTGTGCTGTTCTTGGAACTCTAAATAATTGCAGCACTTGTAGTAAATACTTGGCTGCGCTATTTTATCTGCTTCAACAAGCTGCATTCTTGTCCTCCCATCACCACAGGTATCACCCAGTGCAGGATCTTTTTCCATCCCTGGGAAGTCTCTTGTGAACTCACACCAAGTGATTTTTTTGGCCCCTCCTGGTTTAATTGCAATGGTTATTTACTCCCTCTTAGTTGCTCTGTGTTTTATTAGTTCTGTTGTTTTGCAGGCTGTCCTTACTTGTGCAGTCTCTGCGTGTTCCAGCATCTCCTCGAATTCCTGGTACTCCTCATCATCAGGTTCAGCACCCGAGAGCCGTGCTGCCCTCGCCATAAAATACGGGGGCAGCTCTCCAATGGCTGTACCAGCACCCTGGGAAAAGAACAATCCTGATTTATTTTCCTGTTTATTCCCAAACACAAAACATGTGACACGCACAAATCCCGTGGCCATTCTCCGAGCCGACAAGACCAGCTGTTTGGAGCAGTTTGCTTTCATCCACCAGGTCAGGATTCCCATCATTTCCAACAGAGGGCTGTTCCCTTTGAATCCCTTTTTGCCTTTCTTTTCCTCGTGCAGGGGAAAGCCTGAGGGTTGCAGGGTCAAGCAGACACGACCCAAGCATCCCTGGGGCCCCGTGGAGCGGCGCGTGGCCGGAGCAGTGGGAGGCTGGAGCTGGTGGCCCTGGTGGCCCTGGTGTCCCCCACATCCCTGCTGTCCCACACATCCTGAGTCAGCACTGCTGGGTCTCACCCCACCACATGATGCCAGACACATTCCCTGGCATGTGACAGCCCTTGATCCCCAGGGGCCTCCAGAATAACCCGGGAGCTCCTCCCCGGTGCTGTCCCGGAGTTTGCTTGTTCGGTCATGAGACTCTGGCGAGTGCTTGCTAGAAAACAGGCTCAGGTTTTACTACAGCAAGGGAAAAAAAGGTTAAGCCAAGCCTGAGCTCGAGTTTTCCCTCTCCTTCAGCTGGGATAGCTGGAGCCAACCCCAGATGAAAGGACGGCTGCTTTCTCACCGCAGGAAAATTGTATTTGTTTTCTCAGGACATCAAATGACTCATTTCAGTCTTGTGGGTAAAGGCAGCTTTAGCTTAACCAAGGGAAAAAAGAGAGACAAGCTAAGATTGAACATATGGATAAACAGAGGCTAATGGAACAGGAACTCTGAATTAACTCAGGATGGTTTAAATTTAGGGCAGGTAAGAGACAATAGTTGGGCACTGCACGGGAATGTGCTCCCTGCAGATGGCTTTTCTCTCCCAGGGTCAGCAGTGAGTAACAAATGCTTTTCTCCTCCTTTGAAGCAACGTGAAAGCTTTTCAATTTCCTTTGTTCCTGCTCTATACACAGCTGCAAGCAAGAGTTCCAGCTGCTGTGGATATTCCAAATCAACAGGTTGTGGTTTTAAATACCACCGCAGTTACCCAAGCTGTTAAATTCTCAGTTTAAGCATCCAAAGTGCACAGCCTCAAATGTTTATGCCCTTGTTTTCCACAGAAGAAAAACTTGAAATGACTGCAACAAGCTGAACTTCATTAATCTGCATATTTCTGGCACGAGGGGGAAGATAAGCCTGAAAACAGTAGCAACAACACTTCAGAAAAATTAACTTGAGGTTATGTTCTCAGGGTGATGCAAGAAGAAAAAGTCACATTGCTCCTCCAGGCTCTGCCAATTTGCTTTGGCTTCATTCTGTGAACTGAGGAAGAAGTTTGCATGTGTGTACTGGACATGAACTTTCTTTAAATTGGCTAAGTCATATGCTCATTATTACAAAACATTTCAGAAGTGCAACAAAAATCATATGATTTCATGTCTGCTGGAGATAGGTTCCTTAAGTGCATAAAAGCAAAAAAAAAAAAAAAAAAAAAAAAAGAAAAAAAGAAAAAAAGGCAAAAAGCAGCAATTAAGAGCTCCAAACCAGTAACTATTTAACTGCTTTTTGTAAAGTTAGATATTTTCTCTATTTAACTCTGAATGCCAGTTTTACATGGAGATTCCTTGGACTTACAACAAACTAGAGAGGCAAATGCTAATCAAAATTCTTTTACATTCAAAAAAGGAAACTGGGAAATGACTCCACTAGAAAGAGTCTTTAAAACAGATTTGATCCTGCTCAGGACACAGGCGGCCTGTTCTGCTAATCCCGAGCAATTAAACATTTTTATTCTTTCCCCTTATTTCTTGTAAAAAAACCAAAAAGGCTGCAACACATTAGAAATATAGGGCACTATTGAATTCCTTGTCCCTGTGGGATGGGAGGCTGTGAAAACTGGCATTCACCTCAGAGATTGTTCCTGAGCCCTTCTGCAGGCCAGGGCTGCTGGAGCCAACATTTACAGGGATTGAAAAAAGCATCATTTTCATCCCACCTAATAATTCAGTGGGCACAGGGATATTTAATCCTTGTAGCACTCATTATCAGCAGGAATGGCCATCACTGACATGCTGGGGACTAGGAATGATTTTAATCTCTAGTTAAAGTTGGCTGCTGGTGGTTTTGTGACCCTTGTGCAGATAAATCCTCACATTTCAGCCCACAGGACACTCAGCCTGGGCAGCTTTACAGTCACAGCTCTGCAAAGTCATCCTGAGATGATTTGCAAAAATCACTTTCTGGAAGTCACCATTATCTTTGCTAAGTGGACATTTAGTTCAAGAGTGACAGAATCCAAAATAACCCTCTTCCACAGCTTCCATAAGAAGTGAGCTGGAATTAGGACAAAAGAAACACTGGAAACAGCAGCAGCAATTGCCAACTTGATTTGGCTTACAGGAAATTAGCAAGCAATGTTTATGTACTCACGAAACATTCCAAGAAAGCATAACATTACATGAGACACCACTGGTAGACAGAGGATGCTCCCCAGGGAAAATCCAGAGGAGACAGAGTTCAGAGCAAAGGTAGCTGACAGGGAATTGAAGAAGGGGGAGGAAAGGGTGAAAAAGTGGGATAAAAATGTTCCTATTGCTTTGTCCTTTCCCTAATCTAATCCAAGAGCACGAAGGCACTGCTTGTTCTCCCTCATGGCTGCTCTGGAGGACACGAGATTCCAGAGGCTGCAACTCAGTTCACTCCTTTCTAAACTTAATTCTCCTCACAGCTCAGTTTTTACATGCTGCAGATGAAGCAAGAGATGTTTACCCTCAGCTGCATTTTTATTTTGCAACCCTAGAAACGTAGCTGTAAATGCCATTTTTTATTGCTTGTCTCTATTAAACAGATTTCAGCAGAGGAAGAAAATAAAGAGAAATCTTACATATATTTATAGTCTTGTAAGTATTTGTACATTTACTGAGCATTCAGGCAATTCTGGCCCTTCATTAGGAGTGAAATTTAAGCTGTACTTTGCTTTTTGACAGGGCTCTGAGTCCACTTTCTCTGTTACTATTTTGATTTTAGTCTCTAAACTCACACAATCTGACTGGAATTTTTGTAACTAACACAACTGCTGCTATTTAAAAAATTGTAGTGACCAGTTGCCTTATATATTAAAGAATACCAGGGCAGGCATCAGATCCTGTTTTTAGGATTTCCTTTCTCTGCACTTGAGTTTGACAACCAAGAATTTAGTAATTAAATCATCAGCTAGGACAGGAAGTCAGCAGCAAAATAAAGTTAATTTGGCATGCAGTTCACAGCAGATGCATCTTTGTAAACTGCAATTCAAAATTATCTACATGTAATGAAAAAAACCAGCCTGGCTGACCAAAACCCTTCAAAAATTAAACTTCTACAAGAAGCTGAAGATTAAAAAAAAAAAAAAAAAAAGAGGAAAACGGAAAGGAAGTTCCAATGACAGCGTTTCCTAAGATCCTGATTCACTTGAACAGGAAAAGCAGGTCAGCTTTTAAGTGAAAAGTGGGAACAAAAAAACCAAAAAAAAACCCCAAAAAAACAGAAATAAAAGATGTAAAAATGTGGAAAATTGTAAAATGAATTTTTTTAATTTAGTCTAATTTGCTGCTGCAGCCCACAACAAGCTGTGAGACAAGGGCCTGAGTCCTGCAGATGAGGAGCTGCAGCTTCACTCGTGTCACAGGCCCCAAATTTTTGGAATTATTTCTTGCTTAGACCTGAAAGCTGCCAGATCATCTGGGGTGCAGACACCCTTCCTAAAATTTACTTTTTACATCAACAGCCTTCAAGTTTTCTGCTGGTATTTAGCAAATAGCACTGCAGCTGATAAAAACATCCCAGGAATATTCTATTAAAAAGCTTTAAAATTACCAGGGCTAAAAGTTCAGCAGGAAGGCAACTTCTCCCATTACCTTGGGCAGTGTAACCCATCATTATTTAACTAATTGAGGAAATTTTTTTGTCTATTGCTGGCCACAGAAATGAAATTCACAACTGGAAATTGTAGTTTTTTAAAGCCTTACCCACATGCAGGCCTCCAGCCTGACTTTTGAGATGATTGCCCACAAGGAGATGGAGCCTTCAGCTGTCTCCTCATCAGGGCAGATGATTTGATCCGGGTAAGGAGGCTCAGGGAAATTCACAGAGTTACATTCATAGGCAGCAAGAGTGACTGAGGCTATGTGTGGACCCTGGAAAATAAAATAAAATAAAGAAATTTCAATTTTATTTTATGTGAGTTAGAAGAAAAATTAGAATTAGCCCTCCCACCACCATTTGTCCCTAGGCTAAAACTTACTGCTGCTCATTTTGGCCATTGATAATGTTATTTATGTAAAATTCTTGTTTGTTGGAGTTGTTTTTAAGACCATCTGAATCCCAATGTTGAGCTACTAATGTACTTTTAAAAAAAAAATTAAATCTTTCTTTTGAGCCACTAAAATATTTAGGAGCCTTTCAGCTTTTGCCCTGCCACTTAGAAGGTTGCCAAGGAGAAAAAAGAACCCTCACTTTTTTTAAAAAAACCCAGGAATTTTCAAATATTTTACAATGTTCTCCTGAAGGTATTTATGACCTACAGCTTTATTAGAGGAGGTGTTTTCCCTACTGCTGCTTTTAGAGGATTAGGCATTTAAATTATATATTGATTTTTTTAAATGACTGGGTTTAATGACATCTTGCAGCAGACTTTCTTAACTTCTGTATTTTTCTCCAACAGCCAGTTGTTTAATTTGTGTCTGTTTTTTCTGAGTAAACAAGAAAGTGACCTCTCTGCTTTTTGCTAAAAAACGGTTTGAAATGTAATTCAGAACTTAAACATTATTTAAATACCCTTTAACTGAATTAATTTTAGTCTCCATCTTACACTGAAAGATTTTTTTGGACAGACCTCTAAATAAAACAAGCATAAAAATCTATTCAAGTAATGAACACCTACATAGTTTAAAAACCTGAAAGAATTGCCATTATTTTTAATACAAAAGAATTGAGAAGCAATTCAAACAATCTGACATTGTAGGTAAAAAACAATCACTTAACAAAGGTCATGGAAACACCGTCCAGGGAAGAGGGAGGGGCAAAAAAAAAAAAATTACTGCGTTAAAGTGAGGTCTTTATGTAAAACCAGAGATATAAATAAATCTAGAATTTTCATTAAGTGCAGAACAAATTACACAAACCTTAACTTCTGCTATTCATTATTTGATGGGTTTTGACATCGTGCTGGGGACACATTGCCAGCAATTTTCTTCTATGTTTTTATCTACAATCTTAATTTATTTTCATTTTATTAGAGCAATAAGGGAGTTTGATATACCCCCCGCCCACCCCCCCAAAACAAAATAAAAATTCAAAGCTGGATTTATGACAGAAGAGAGGGAAAGTGTGAGAGAGCTGAGCCCTGCACAGGACTCGCAGAGCTCCCTTTGAAATTCGGGAGGCAGGGACACATCCAGGCCCCCAAAGCTTCATTTGCACATTAAAGGGTGAAATTCCCACCAGAAGGGGAAGCTCCAGCACTCCTGGATTTGCTGGGAACTCGAGGTTCACCCCCCAACATTTCAGAGCACCGGACTGAGGCAGTGACATCCCCACAGCAATTTTTTCAGTGGCAGTGAATTAAGAATGTTGAAATAAAATACCAGTTATATTTTCTGTATGGCAGCTGCAACTACTGTTGTCATATGCAAACAATTCAAAATAAACCCATTCTTCTGGCATGCAACTGGTATAGGACAAGCTGCTCTGATAGCAGGAAAATTCTTTTTATTTATTCCTTGTTGCTTTACAGGAGACTCATTCCAAGTGCTTGGGTGTATTTTGGATTGCAGAAATACAAAGCCTGTGAGATGATAAATGAGGCACAGTCTCTCTTGGGGAGAAGAAAAAGATTCAATGAAATAAAACTGAAAAAGAGGGGATCCAGAAATTGATACACAAGAGAGATTTTGATATGGAATGGAGAACAAAGACTGGAAGAATGAACTAGTGAGTAATAATTTATATTATTAATATTCCTATAGGCCCTACTGGCAAAAAACATTTTGGTACCTGTAGCAAGATCATCTCCACAGCAGCTTCAGAGCTAAATAAATAACATCTCTCTCTTTCACTCATCAAGGGCAGATGCAAAGAGACTTGAAACTTCCCTAAAATTGTAAAGCACGTTTATGGCAAACCTGGGAACCTCTTTCTCCACTCTGAAACTTGGGGAGTTTAAATCCCATTCCCTGCTTGCCCGTCCCTAGGTCTGACAGATACCTTGGGACAAAAAAAAAAAAAAAAAAAAAGGTTTTAAGCCATCATCCTAAAATTAATGGTTTTCACCTGCAGAAATCGGCAGTGAAACTCTCCTGAAAGGCAGATTTGAATGGAGGAAATCCCCCGTGTTTGAGTTGTAAATGACCATTCCCTCAGCTCCCTCAAGGCCCTGGCCAAGGCAGTGAGATACTGTGGGAATCCAGAGGTGGGGCTTTCACTTCCACAAAATTTGGAATACACACCATAGCGCAGAGGAACAACAGCCAGCTTATTTAGAACAGCAAAAGACAAATTTAATCACCACTATCAGTAGTGATAAGCAGCCCCCAGCCCTTACAAGGCTGCAGCATCACTCAAATTTCTTCCCAAAGTGCAACCAAGGTGGTTAAAGCAGGTCCTAAAATCCCAGGGGAGCACACAAGGACAAAAAGCCCAGCTGGAGATGCTGCAGGAGTCTCTGGGAGTGGCTGAACAACCTCAAAACTCTCCTGTTGAGAGCCCTCCCAGTCTCAACAAATGTCTGCAAAAGGAAAAATTTCACAGGGAGTAGCCAATGGAAAAAACAAAAAGAGGCATTTCACAAAGCAGCTGCAAACGGCCACCTGAAGGCCAGGCCAAGGGAACAGAACTCTCCCAGAGCAATGTAAACAATTCTATAACGGAAAAAAGACGGAGTGCTGGAAGCCACAGAAGCCACATTTGAACTGGAATGAGGAATGAAGTGCAAATGGTTTGCTCAGAGTGATGAAGTGTGGGATGGAACCAGAGCCGAAGGGAGGCACAGCAATCCTGTGTCCTGTGGGTCACAGGGACACTGCCCCAGGCTCAGAGCAACACCCCCAACATCTGCTCCTGGAGCTCCCCCAAAGCCCTGGGTACCAAGCACCTCCAAGCAGTGCTTGGCTGAACAGGCCCAAGGCTGGGAGGAAGAGCAGGAGGGTGGAAGGTTTATTTCTATTTAGTGATGGTTTAACTCTGAATGGAGCAGGGAACCAGCCTCAAACAGGCCTGAGGTGCCAGCTTTGGAAAAGCCCTGACTCTACACCCAGGAGGATTCATTCTCATCCAGTTTTTTAATCCCCTTCACAAATACCATCTCCTCCACCCTCTCCTCCTCCTCCTCTGTGTGGGGCCGCAGGAACAGAGTGTTTTGCCTCCCTGCAATGGTTCAGTTTGTTTCAGCACCTGGGAAAGTTGTCTCAGATGCTCCCCTCGGACTGTGACTGCAGCTCTACCTTTGAAAAGGACCAAACTGCGTCAAACCCCATCACAACAAACACTGAATCCCGGGCAACTCAGATGTGCTCCTGGCCAAAGCAGGACAAGTCACTGAAACTCAAGGAATATAAGATCCTGAACATCGTCTTTCCCTCACCCTCTTCCAATGATTTTTTTTTTTTTCCTTTTAAGCTGCAGGAGGCACTAACAAAGGATAGCAGAGGAGAAATTGAGAGGCATTCTGCTGAGTATTCTGCTGACTCGGGTGAGAAACATTTGCTTGCCACTGCTGACGACCAGAAGGAGCCTGTGGTCAGGCCGGAATGTGATGTGTTAGAAATATCTGTACAATTTGCAAATCAAACAAGACAGGATTTGCTCATCGAGATGAACTCAACATAAATCTATTTCTTAGCAACAGCAGATCAGGGGAGTTTGGAAATCCCTGTCTGCACAACCCCAATGTCTAAGAGAAGGTAACTTCAAACTCTTGAACTCACAGGCCATCAAAGGAGTCTCATTCCAGTGATTGAAGGCACCCAATTTGAAATGGCAGAGAAATAAGTTACTTAAAGTGATGCATTACGAAATTTCTAGAAAGTAAAAATACTTTTATCTATAAATTATGCTTGGAAATTTATCAGTGGAAGTAGAAAGAGACAGCAGTCACATGTAAAAAAAAAAACCACGAGTAAAAATCCTTAAAAACATGCTGATACGTATAATTCTTACAGCAGAAAGTCTTTACCATAAGGAAAAGTGACTGAATATCCAATTAAAAGTAAATTGTATTTTCACATTATTAATCATTCTGAGCACCTGGACTGGGAAGTCAATTAAAGCTCCAAACAAATCCTGTATCAAGTACTGGTTTCTCACATGACCCTTCACAGAACAGCCAGGCTACTCAAGTGATACAGGAACAACCACATCTAATTTTAACCTTTTATTTTGGGGGAAGATATAATTTTAGACTGGCTTTAATTTAGAAACATTTCTCAAAGAAAAGTGATATGTCTTCCAGCAAGAAAAATACTACCCTGAACTCCTTGCTCAACTTAATGCACTAAAAATCTGTTTTCCTCCATGGATACCCTGCTTTTCACACTGGGTTCAAGGCTCAGCCTTTACACAGGGGGGGAACATGTCATGATATATTTGATGGAGATAAATTGGAAAAACAAAAGCTTGCTTCTCATGGGAAACATCCTTCGAGTGGTGCCCCAGGCCACGACTCATCCCATAGTTATCCACGAAGTCATTACACCTCTCCAGAAAGTCACACCACAGTTACAGCATCTTTTTTATCTCTGAGAGCAGTGGACAACGACCCACAGAGAGAACTGCTCTGTGATTAAGAGGGAGAAGCTTGGTCTGGAGGTGGATGGTAAATATGTGCAGTTTGTCTGTCTGTGTTACCAGATTAAAATGTCTCATGATTTTATAACGTCTGGTATGTGGTGCTGGCTGGAAATCGGGGCTGGGGATGGAGGATCCTGTACCTAGAGCATCCTCAAGTGACACAAACATCCATCAAGTGGCCAGGGCTGGGTTTAGAGGACCTCCACAGCATTTCGAGCTGTGTATTAATTTTACACTCACATGGCTGTGGTTCAGTTTCTATTCCTGCCTCGGCCAAGCCTTGCCCTACAGAGCAGAGCTGATGGAAATTCCAAATGATCGGCCACAAACTCTGAATTTGACTAAACAAGAGCCACTGAGGGAGCAGCACACGGCACCACTGCCTGAGCAAAGGGCCACGATGCTGCTCTAAAGAGTAACATAAAAAGAGATTTTTTTTTTAAGGCTGTGCCTACATTGCTTTCTATAGGAACAGATAGACTCATGTCAGGGGGAGGCACAACTGCAAGAATTCAAGTTTATCTTCTACCGCTGACAAAAAAATCATTTAAAAATAATAAAATACTCTGTCAGTGTTTTCCTTCCCCTTCCCTAGCCATCCACTCATTTCTGAAGAATAAACCTCACCACCTATTCAAATTGGTACCAGCAGTGGTGATTGGCTTTAGGATCTCCAATTAGAGATCGTTCTGCACAATTATCGTTATTTTCAACATGCTCCAGGAAGCAGGACATGAAAGGTATAAAGTTCAGGCTGTGCATAAAAAAAACCCAACAAAAACAAACCCAAAAAAACCGTAGAAACTCCGAGGGAGCAAATGAGGAGAAAGCACAATGTGTCCCCCCCGGCACAGATCAGACAGAACAAACCTTGAGGAAGTGGAGAGCAGATAATGAAAACAGGGCGTCAGCTTTTAAAAGGTAAAGTCCATCAACCTTCAGGAGGAAGAAAAGGGTGCAGCCATCGTCCCATTAACTCCTCCTTCACCCCACTAACTCCTTCACCGTCCCATTAACCCCTCCATCGCCCGGGACTGTTCTTGCACAGCCTGAGCTAAGCCGGCAGTGCTGGTTCTACTCTCTGTAGGTATCTACAGGCATCCGACACAACAGGAGCACTTAAAGGCACCAAGAATTCAAACGACTTTTTTTTTTTCCTTGAACACATCACTTTTAAGCTCCGATTTTTAAAATGCAAGCGAGCCACCAGAAGATTTAAGGAACACCCAGATTGCACAACTGATTTAGCAGCAGTGTCCAGTTAATTCAGCACACCCTCCCAGGTCATCAGTGCATTATTAATATCAATACTACAGTTTCAAGCAGAACAGAGCCCAGGTGTGCTGTAAGCAGGAATTTCTGGTGAGATAATTGCAAAAGTGATTTTTAAAAAAGTTTTGTGTTGATTCACATGTTCCAGGATATTTCAGTTCATTGTAGAAAGCTTGGGACAACTGGAGGAAGTAGTTCAAAGACAGGAAAGAGACAAATGACAGAGTAAGAGCCCAAAACGACCCTCACACAAACAGGCTCCATTTCAACTTATTTTAGAATTAATTTCTGCCTTCTGCACCCTCCCCGTATTTTTCTTTCAACCACCTCAGCAATTCAATAGCAGTAATGTGAGCACAGGTATTAGACAGAGGCTTTTTTTATTTCCTTTGTTTTAGGCTTGCAAGTTGACGTGTGAATTGGAGAGCAGTGAGGGCTGGAAATGAACACCTCGCTTCACAAAAAGAATTCAGCGCTGGGAAGGGGAGCTCTGCTGCACCTCCCACCTGGCTGAGGCAGCTCAGCCTTTGTTTCTCACTTTTTCCTTTACACACAGAACCATCCTTTTCTGCGTTACTCACAATAGTTTTGAATGATCTGCGTGGAAAGAGCAAAACCTCTTCTGAAGCTGATAATTACTATGAAAATACTCCTGTGTTAGTCACGAGGAAGTAAATGGAGAAAAAAAAAGTGTGAATAAGTCGTGTGGGTTTCTAAATTATTCTGTCTACTTCATAAAAGTGGAGTAAGCCCTGGTTTGTGAGCTTCTCTTTTAAGAGGGACTTAAGTAATTTTTATCACAAGTCCCTTATAAGCTCAGCTCCTGGAACAAGGGAACCAAAAGGAATTAAGTTTGACTTAAAAAAGCTTTCAGTAGTCCTGACAGGAAACCATTTATTTGCATGGGTTTGTTGGTTTTTTTTTTTAATTATTTACACCACCAACATTTTTTTCCCCCAAGATAATGGACTCATTATTGCACAAGTGTCTGGCTTTTAAATCTTCAAATTCTAACCTAAACCAGTTTGGGTAGGGCCAACACAGGGCTCATTTCAGCTGCAAACTGTGACGGAATGTGAGCCCTGGGTGAGGGGAACCAATTCAGAATGAAAGTGAGATGCTGAGCCCTCAAAACCTCACAAACCCAGCCTGGCTCTCTCAGGGCAGCACTGGCAATGAGGGCACTGCCTTTCTGACTCACTTTTCTCTTTAAAGGCACATTTCTGCTCTTTATTTTTGCTGTGCCCTCTTCCCACTGTAAGAATTCCTGACAAACTCACATATTCCAGCGCTGAAATATCCGGGCTGGACCTCGGCACAACCACTGCTATTGTACCTCACATTTCCTGTTTGTGCCCGGCCACCAGCACAAACCCCCTCAGCAGTTACCCCCTCGGCTCCAGCAGCAGCAAATAAAATCCACATTCAAGCAACAAAAACACCAACAATGCAAACAGCCAGAGCTGGCCCTGAGCTTTTGAGCGGCGAGGAATTCGGTGCCATTCATCCCTTCAGGGATTTCACATCCCTAGGGAGAGGGGACATTACCGCGCCCTTAACCACTCGTTTTAAGCCTTTTTTTTTTTTTTTTTTTTTTTTTTTGGGCCACATCTTTGACAATCCGTTTTTCAGAGCTGAAGTGAAACCAAAGCACGAGGCAGAGCGTTGGGTGGGGACGGCCACAGCCTGTGATCACAACCCAGCACTCCACCTACTGTCCCCTGCCCCGGAGCCCTCCGGCACCGCCACCTCATTCATTCATTTTCGGCAGCAAAGATCTCTCAGAGATGTACAAACACCAAAAGTTCCTCCTGAGTTACCCTCAGCCATCCTCTGCTGGTAATGAGGTGATTCATGCTGTTCGTATTTTAATCTACCACCAACAGAAAACATCTCAGGACCGAGGAAAAAGCCATGTACTGCTAAAAGCAGTATTTAGAGTCATTAATCATAACAGTTTTATTTCCTACAGAACCACATCATGATTACTATTTTTAAGGGTTGTTTTTAAAGAATTGTGAAAAAACCTTTAATGGGCTTCAGGAAAATAAGCCAGCAAGCTTGTTTGGAAAGTGTCAGAATGGAAAGCATTCTTGGAAGAGTGGCTTGCTTCCCTGTTCCTGCCTTGAAGATTTGCTCTGTGCCAGCCCTTAGCTCAGTGCCAAGTGCAGCACGAGAATTGTTTCCCAAAAAGCCATGTCAGATTTTACATCCAGTGCTGGCAACAACTAAGGAAGCAGCATTAAACTAGGAACTGACACATCAGACGATGTTCAGGCCCTTTCTAGCATATAGAAACTCTCGAATCACAGAGGAACAGCAATTAAAAGCCTGGTATCAAACTGACACGCTCGACCCATCCCTCTTGCACCAAGGACTGGTGACCAAAAAAATCCCAAATCAGACGTGAACCAAAATGCTCCTGAGGCAGCAACACCCCTCCCACACTGAGGCTGCTTTAAATTCTACTTTTAGCAAACTGTTTCCAAGTGCTCTCTTCTCAGCTAACCCCGGGATCTCTCCTGGCACCGGAATGCAGCTCCAAAAAGCAGCTGGTGAGAGATGCTCTGAAGGATCCAGACAAATGACAGTTCTCAACACTGGAAAAACAGCTAAAAGCAGGCCAGGGAGAGCAAACATCAGAGCCATTCATATACTGCAGGCATTGCATAACCACTTCCACGGCCTGCCCAGTGCCTAGGAATGGCCATATCCAGTAAATGGATAATCCAGTGTATTTAATTCAGATGCACCTGTGTGACAGCTGCAGGAGCCTGAGCAGGTGCCTACATGCCATCAATTCCTCCACGTGTCCTCAGTGGCACAGACAATGCTGCAAGTCCCAGCAGAGCTCAGCACCACATGGGTGGGCCCAAGGGCATTGTTCTCCCAGCATGTAATTGCATTCCCAACAATCTCCCTGTACATACAGCTTTAAAATGAGCAATTAATTAAAAGCAATTTGAAAGCACTTACTGGGTCTATTCTCTATTGCCAGCAAATCCAGGCATTGAAGCAGGGGAGGATTTGTTTTGTAACTTTCCATTTCTTTGAGTCAGCAGAAGAATAAGTTTTAGCATTATGAAGAAATATAATTAAGGTATATGGAACATGAAAAGCAGATCAACGGTAATGCAGAAGTTAATATTGAGAGCCCCACTTAATGTGTCATATTTCTACTTTTAGAGGGAACTGCTGTACAAATAACAAAGCAAAATAGTTACAACTCCTCCCTTTGAGAGCTGGAGCTTCTAACTGCATTATTTCCAGATGGGTTAAATCCAGAGCACCACTCTGAAAGAGTTCCCCCCTAAAAGCTGCACCAGCAGCCTCATTTAAGTACTCCTTGTTCCGTCTCACAGGGAGCAGATCCCAAGCACTGTTTTACTACACTGATAACAATTCCATGTACACCTTGCTGGTGCAGCTGCACTGATAAGAATATGACCAGCTCAGGTACTTTAAACGCAAACTCGGTTTGAGAGCTGCTGTTTTTACACTCCCTCTGCCATCTAGTGGCAACAACCGCGTGCCTTCCACCGAGGTGTAAACCATGAGGCGCTCAGACAGCGCCCAGAAGGTGTCAATTGACCTGAGCAGACCATGCTAACCACTAAATCTTGCTAAGGAGAAAAAAAAAAAAGGGAAATAGATCCTGGTTTCTCGTTCTTCCTACACTCTGCCTTCACAGAATTCCCTCAGTGAAACAGGAATATGCTTATCTGCCTCATATATTTACAGCAAACCAATATTTCTCCTGTAGTATTACACTTTATATACTGATGGTACATTTTTATTACATTTTACTTTAAAACTACCTTCTAATTACTCAGTGTAATCTATTCAGTTTGTTTCCTCCTCCTAATAAAATTATGTGAAGCCTTTCCTTTTATGTTCCAAAAAAATACCTTCCCTAACAATAGTAAACTCAATTTCTTTTCCTGGGCGACACATCCCTGTAATCTTTGGCAGGCTGTTAACTTCCCAAACACCCACCATAAGTTATACTGATAAACCAACTGAGAAGTTGTATTTTCTATAAATTATTTCAATGTCAGCTCAGGTCACGGCCTAAGCACCTGCACGAGGTTCACATATCCCACAGGATAATCAAAGCAATGTATTATGGAATTAATTTTTTTTACACTGAAGTAATCTAGAACTTTGATTTTTAAATATAGAGTAAGAGAAAGGTTCCACTCCCTGTAAGAAAATAAGTGCTACAGTGTTAGGAAGATTTTGTGTGCCAAATCTTGGAGTGGCCTGGGGTCTGACAGTGCTCAATGCACAAACTTGGTTTTGTTTAGCAGGAATTCCTTCCACAGCCTTTAGGACAGAAGCTACAGTCAGAGTAAATCTGAGGCTGCTCCTCCCATGCCATTGCATCTCCCAGGCACTGCCCTGCAGGGGGGAAAGGCAGGAGTTTCTTGTAGTGTCTTCTGTGTTATTGTTAATGATTGAAGCAGCTCTGAAAGTAAACATCTGTAATTGTTCCAAATACAAGATGACATTTGTTGCACGAACTGGTTTTAATTATTTTGTGGCCATGAATCCTTTTCTTGAATCCAGGACAGTGGTTTCATAACCCAGGAACTAATCCAATGGCCAAAAGCAAAACACACCCAAACATTTCCCTGACTTTCATAGCTAAGTTGAGATAAACAACATAATGCAAATTTTCATATTTTATCTTCATAAGAAAACATTGTTTGTGCTATTATTTTCAAAGCAAAATTTAATACAGACTGAACTTTAAACCAGTTGCCTGTTTTGGTGGCTTCAGTTAGAAAGATGATCATTTTAAGCTACTAAAAAAGTACTCTGAACATTTTTAAATGGAAACACTTGAGCTACACATAGTAGTACGGGCTTCATTTAAATGAGAAGATTAGAGGATAGAGCTTGCAGATTTGGCTCATTGTTTCAAAGTGAGGATTAACCAACAGCAGGCCAATATCCACAGCTCAACAAACACAGAGCTTGCAAACTACAGAACATGATGATGCAGTGTAGAACACGGACAGCATTCATCAGAGCATCAACTTTAGATGTATTTAATGTTTGGAACTTACAGAAAATTATTTATTCACCTATTTTAAAACATGCAGCAATGAAAGTACTCAATTCAGAAAGGACATGGTGTGAAAATATCCTTACCAAGTAGAGCAGAAAGGTGTGGAGACCTGTTCCAAGCCCAACAGAGGAGAGAATGCCCAATCCTACCCAGTAGGCACACCAGAAGAACTTTTTCTCCATGTACCGCACATACTGAGCAAGGAAAGTAACAAAAAGAAGAAAAAAATATAAATTATGAAATCTCTGAGGGAGGAAATTAAGCTACAAGCTAACACAGACATTTATCTGCATTATAACAGCTGAAATAGACTCCTAAATACTTCTACTTCCAATTTATTAAAGTAACAACACAGATATGTAGAGGAAAACCCCCCCACATCTTGGAATCAGGAAATTTCCAAGAAGATAGATGGAAATTCAGGTTCAATAGTAGGAGGTTGAAATCCAGAATAGGCCTATGAGGAGCAAGCCCCAGAAAGTGTCATGCAAAGCCCAGGCAGCTCAGGGAATTGTCTGAAGTTTAAATAAAGGAGTAAAATCAGCTGCACTCCCAGTGAGCCTGTTGGATGTTGCATCTTGGAGCAGTGAGCAGCAGGTTTGTTACTTTTAAGAGAACATTAAAATGCTGGTTGTGTGCTGCACCCAGAAATGAGGGGATATGATAAAGTCACAGCAAGTTCTGGACACTTTTACACCATCCATGGACCAAGAGCACCAAGGTGAAGTTTACACCATTCTTATCCAGGCTCCAACATGCCAGGGCACAAAGACATCCTGAAAATGCCAAGTGCACACAGCTGACGCCTCCTTAACAGGGAGCTCCTGCACTGGCTGTCACCTGAGGGTGACACTGCCCTCAGCACTCCCATAGGATCAGATTTCTTCCCAGCAGGCTCAAGGAAACCTGGAAAGTCAGGACTTGGGCTCCAGAACTGCAGATCCCTCAGGCAGGCAGTGCCTCACCACAGTAGGAGGGATGGAAGCAACTTCTCTGGAATTGGGAACCTGCTCCTTTCAGAGCTGTGACATCAGTTTGGAACTGGTTTTTAAAAGGGCTCTCTGTCCTCCAGAAAAATCTGAAACTCCAAGAGAAATGGGGAGGGGAAAGGTGCAGAGAGCACCACCACCAAGCTTAAGCCATGTCTTACACTTCCAGAGCCGCAAAAGCACCAGGCTTTGTGTTCACCAAAGCTCCACAAAGCCTTTAAACGACCATTTGAAAACAATAAAAAGCATCACAGAACCAGAAACAGAATCTGAAGCATGAAACCATTTTCTGTCTCTGTAGGTGCCTGTCCCAGCTGGGCAGGAGACCCTTCCACAGAAGCACAAGAATCATTTCTTGGGAACCACAAAGCTCTGCCATGACCCAGGGGAACATTTCCCCTCAAGAGCTCCCACCACTATAAAAAGCTTGCTGACAGCAGCTGTGAAGGAGTGCTGCAGCACCCGAGGTGTGCTTCACTCAGGAACAGATGAGACACCCCCAGATCCATCAGAACAGATCAAACAGCACAGCTCATGCCTCCCCACCTCTGAAACACAGCTCATGCACACCCAGCAGAGCAGTCACGACTTGGGAAACAAAACCTTAGCCAGCACTTCCAAAGGTACATTATAAATTCATGGAGATCCCAGCACAATTCATTCAATTCCCAGCACAGGGAAGGGAGTGTGAGTCAGGGAAGCAGAGGTGGTACCTGTTGATGTGCTCCTTCGATGTAGTACAGGGCTGTGAGCACTGCCAGTGCCAGCAAGACACACACCAGGACCCCCCTCCGACGCCACAATCTTAAAGAAAAATGGCTAATTAGGGTTTTTCATCGTTAAGCATGCATTTCAAAGTAACTCAGTAACCCCTAGGGACTGGGGCTGCCTGGATGTGCTCAGCAGGGACAATGGTTCAGTGCAAACCTCCCAAGAAAATATCAGGGGAGCCTTTGCTCTTTAGGGAAAAATCTCCGTGTCGCTGCCCAGCGAGATCAAAGTTCAGCCATGCATATTTTATTTGTTTTTTAACAAAGAAAAACAAAGTAACTGTCTGAAAACAAACACAAGCTGAAAACAATTCAGCTTCTGGAGCCAAGAGTCAGACCCAGGCCCTGAGCAGCAGCTGTGGCCAAGCAGAGCAAAGCAGGCCCTGCACTGGCCCTGGGCAAGGACGAGCTGGGTGGAATTCAGAAGTGCTGATTTCCAACTGTGCTGCTGGGCAGAACCACAGTGACAGCAACAGCAACAAATCTTTACATTATTCTGTTTCCCCTTATCTATTAAAATTAATATCTTATAACAGCTCCAAATTTAATAAATATATTTTAGGTAACGGAAACATTAGGTGAGTAAAGGGAGAAAAGTGTTTTCTAAAGTGATTTGTTACCAAATAATTTTTGAGCATATTTGGGTTTTTGTCTGCTTGATGTGTATGTGTCCACACACAGTAGATTAGCAAATACATTTATCATTTTCCAGAAAACACTGTTATACTGTCACCTAATGATAAATAAAAAAGCAAGTGCTAGCATCACTTAAAATTCCCAGACTATAATAGCAAACTATGAACATAACTTATCTATTCAGACAGAAAGCTGGAAATGTGAGACATAATACAGGAAAACAGTTACAAATATTTCATATTAAGCAAACTGAAAAGAGCACTCAAAACATTTTAAAATTAAAGTTAGTGCTGCTTACATTAGTATGACAATTGAATTTTCAAATGATTGTCATTCAAAACACAATTTATGCAACAGAACACAGGAGATCATTAAGAGTCAATCTGAGGTCTCAACTTAATAGCTTGTAATAGTCAGGGTTATTTTCTGTAAAGATTCTGTCAGGGGAGTGCCAGACAACTGAATGTGCTGCTCAGCAGAGGAGGCAAGTGCTATCTGTAACAAAATTGGATGTCTAGGAAGCCAAATAAGATTTGAGGTCTTAAAATAAATCCTCAAATGTTATTTCTGCTTAGTTTAAATAAATGCTTGGAGATTGTCAGAAATTACAGATGCCAGACCCAGTAAAACAATTCTCAGAGACAATTCCTAATGGTAGTTGAAAGAACACACATAATAAAATAAATAGGCTTGGGGGGTTGATTTTTTGAGGGGCTATGGGGTACAAAAACAAATTAAGACTACACTACATAAACCTGGTATTTTTCATACAAATAATTTCAAAAGGAAATGGAAAATAGAAGTTTCTGTCAGTAAATCTGAACTAGCCCAGAGGGGGAGTGAGCACAGCCCTGAGCATCAGGCTCAGCTCAGCCTGCAGAGGAGCAGCCCAACAGCTGGAGTCACCCAAGGTGACTTTAGATCCTGTCTCCTGACTGGGAAAACCTTTGAAAACTCAGTCCCAAGCACAACAGAGCCCAGTTACCAACACAAGCACTGGATGGCTGCTACTCTTGGCATTTTCATTGCAAATTGTACTCATGTTTTGGCAGCCTAAACCCTTGGGCCTTGTGCCTTAAGAATTGGCTCTGCATTTCAGCACTAGCAGGGAATGGCAGCACTGCTCCTTACAAATTCTCTCACTGGAATAAAAACTGGTTTTATCCAGTGTGAAAGCAACACTCAGGGAAGGTGCTTTAATAAATCATTTCCTGCTGTAAAAGGGCCCACAGAAAAGCAAAGTCCTCTTCACAGCATCATAAACATCACTGCAAGCTCCACAGAACCCTGACCTCTGCCCTGGCTCAGCTATTTGAAGATTACTCAGTTATACCAACACCTGCATTAGTAGGTCAGTGCTTAACACTGCAGCCATAAGCACAACATCCCTCTGCCTTAAGGATCCCTAAACACTGTCCCACTCTTTCAAATTGGAATATTCAACTCTTCAGAAAGGCAGTTTTCCATTTTCTCCCCCAAGCACCTTGCTACACTGATGTAATTTAGGCAGAAGGTCTGAGAGTACGGCTACAAATGTGGGATGTTCCAGCAGCCACCTTTAAGGGACAAAAATACACATGTTCTCTGAAAAAAACCAGTTTACAAGTTGTGAATCATCAGGGAAAGTGAGATGTCAGAATGACCTACTGAATCAGAGCATGGGATTGCCCAGAACGCTTAGTAGAAGTTAAAGAAATGATCTTTACTTTATGGTCCATTCCTTCAAGTTAATTAGAGTTTCCAGGCAAAAATACTGCAAGGTAACAAGCGGTTTTTTCCACAGAACAATATTCAACCTCTCCTCTCGCTCCCTTCGCTTCCGTTCACTAAGCATTGAGGAATCTGCAAATGAAAAGAAAAAAAAAATCAAATTATAAAAGCACAGGCTGGCAGGTCAGGTGTTATCCCACCCAAAAATATACTGATTTTTTAAAATTTGTTAGGAAGTTAATGTGAGCTCTCAGTCATTCTTCCTCCTGATCCCAAAGCATTTGCTGCCAGTGCCTCAGGAATGAGGTGACATCCAGGGAATGCAGTGCTTTGCACTCAGGGAATCAGGCCTGGCACCTCCAGCAGCCTTTCTGCAGGGCACTGCCCCAAGGCAGCCAGCACCCCAGGTCAAAAGTGACCTCAGCACCTGCTGCAGGGACATTTCCCTCTGAACTTTTGAGCTGGTTCTTTTCCAGCAGAGCTATTCCCGGCTTCCCACTTCCAGCAGATGGAATTACACGTGCTCTTTATCCCCCTCAGCCAGGGTGTAACTGGATCAGAGCACCTGCCCTCCCAGCCAGGAGCCTGTCCAGCTTCTCCCCAACTCCTCCTGAGGAAAGGAGCAGCTTTTGGAGCACGGCCCTGCTTGGGGCTGAGCTCACAGCCAGCCCACAAAAAGGCTTTTCTAATCAAGGTGTCATTTTGTGCTCTCAAGATGAATAAAACCCCAAACCCGAGCTGTTTCTTTGGAGGAGAATGGCTTGTTCAAAGGTTGTCAAGCTAATGAGCAGAATTAATTTTAAAACTTTTAAAGAAAAGGAATTCTGGAATAAGATTTAAAAAATAATAGCAGCAAAAAGTGAAAAAATACATTTGTATCCAAACAGATACCAAACTTGTTTAAACATCACTTACTACACAGTCACAACACATGCATTCTATTTTGCATTGTAATAATATTCATAAATTTTAGATTTTTAAAAAGCTGTTGCATTTAAAATATGAATCTAATCTGATCTCCAGCATATTGTAACCCAAGATGTATTCTTTCAATCTTTCTCCAGTAACTGATACATTTTGTCTTATCAGATGCTGATATTTACATAGAAATTGCAGCTCTCATTAAATGTCACACAGCCCACTTAATTTTGTATTCCTTAGCTGTAAAATCAGTTGCTTAAGAGGAACTAACAGAAATCCTGGCAAATATTGAAGAACATCCACATTTCCCCAGAGTAACAGAATGATTTAAGTCTTTAAGGAAAAGGCTTTAATTTGTTCCATACATACAAACATGCAGTTAATCTTTTTCATTTGATACGTGTAATAAAAATGTTTCAACCTTGTTTTTATGACCTTGTTTTTAGTAAAAGGTCATAAAAGACAATGGTGTAAGACTGCACACAACTTGAGAAATCACTTGATTACAAAACTTAATTAAATATGGAACTGGCACATTCGAAGCTGACAGGAAACAGACAAAGATGATTTTAATTTCCATGCTTACACAGCACAGATAATTCAGTGACACAAAAATCTTCATT
This sequence comes from Cettia cetti, assembly GCA_013401135.1. NCBI lineage: Eukaryota > Metazoa > Chordata > Aves > Passeriformes > Sylviidae > Cettia > Cettia cetti. The sequence goes on along the minus strand of VZUI01081929.1, from coordinate 40,444 downwards.
AACTGTTTTCAGGTTATTTTTCATGAGTTCTAAATATTGACCCCACAATATTTCAGACATACCAGTAGGAAAAACAGAGGAGAGGCAGGAGGTGAAGTAGTTAAAACTGTTTTGGTGGTAATTTATCACTGAAACCAATAAATTATAGTGACATTGAATTTCAACAGAACAGCTAGAATTTGGGAGACTAATAACTGGATCTATCCCAGAGTAAAACAGATTTTTATTACCAAGAACTTTTCAGTGCCAAAGGGTGGGGTTGTACAGCCTGATTTCCACAGCCACACACTTGCCAACAGAGTTTCATTTTTTTAGGTTTTTGTTGTTGTTGTAGCCCCTGTTGGTACCCAGGTCAGCTTTGTGGGCCCTAAATGTGAACCAACAATCAAGAACTTTGGGAGGGGAAAAGAGATGTGAATGGAAATACACAGCATGAATCTATTCCTTGGCTTTGAAATCCTAAATCCTTCAGGTTTAGAGCTGCCTGAGGTTTGTAAGATTGATTCAGGCACCGAGGCCCTCTGCATTAAGTGGGCATAAAGTCACAGAATCCCAGAATGGTTTGGCTTGGCAGGGGCCCTACAGCCCATCTCACTCCACCCCTGGCACGGGCAGAGGTGCCACTCACGAGGTCAGGTGGCTCCATCTGGCCTCAACAGAAAACCAAAATCAATTCCTTTTTAATCTTGTGCTGTTTTACATCCAAAACAGGCCAGCTGAGAACACAAAGTGATTTTCCACCTACCTGTGAAGTTGCCATTGTGCTGCTCTTTGCTCATTCTTATGCGTCTCTGGTCACAGTCTGTGCCATTCTCTGCCATTTCATAGATCAGTCACGTGTGGGGATCTAAGAGCAGAAAAACCCCAAAAAGGACAAGGTGAGTTTCTGGTTAGGAGGACTCCACAGTCACAGGATACAGACAAACACCCAGCAGCTCTCCAAATCCAGCTCACACTCATCCTGCATTACACCATCAAACAGCAGAAAGCGATTCAATCCCCACAGCGACAAAGATTAAAACATTTCCACCTACATAATTCTAAATTTTTCACTCAAATGACAAAACTCCCTCACTTCTAACAGCTGAACAAAAGCTGATTAAACGAACCCCTTCCATGACCCAACCCACTGTTTGGGCTCCAGGTGCAGCAGAGCTTCATACACACCTCACTTCCATCCTGAGCTTCAGGTGTGATGCTCCTCATGCTGGCACTAAAGCTTTGCAGGTTGTTACAGTGCCCAAAAGCTCCCTGGCTGAAAGATCAGCCCTCAGAGTGGGAACCAGGACAGAGCTGCACCTCCTGCTTTGCACAGGCTGGGATCTCTGGAGCACAAGAGGCAAACTCTTCAGAGGACAAGAGCTTTCTGATGGAAGCTTTGCTGAGTCTGTCCATACTCTGTGCAGGTTTGGCCTCTCTCTAGAGAGATCAGCCCTAAAACAAAACCCCAAAAGAACAGATGTGGTTTTCCTTATCCAGGAGTGTAAATAATGCAAGAAGTGGGAGCCAGCACAAACCAGAGTGTTGCAAGAGCTGTCTTTTTTTTTCTTTAAAAAAACCCAAACCTGAGCAGCTGACAATTCTTATGCAATCAAACACAAAGAGAGTAACCAGTCAGACTTCTTGTTTTAAAAACCCTCTCTTGAATCTTAAAACATTTTCTGGAGTTTTATTTGGAAAAGGGAGCCCCACAAAGCTAAAGCATTTTATTTGCATTGTATTTCTCCCTGTAAGCACACTTAATTTACAGTTTTTGATACGTTGCTTTTGTTGGAAAGAAAAGTGGAGCAATATTAGAATGACAGGTTATATAAAACTGTCCAGTGAAAGAAATTAAAGTTCTACAGAAAAAATAGTTCCCCATTGATTTATGTTAGGCCTAAGAGCCAAGCAGCAACTCAGGTTTGGTAAACAGGAGTGAGATCACCCCTTGGATTCAGACTGCACTAATTTTGTCAGATTTTTAAATAAAATGTTCAAAGATTTCAGATGCTGTGTTTGACATTTCCAGGGTCTCACAAGTCAGTTTTAGACAGGTGTTTTTCTAAACAGGTACAAGCCTTGTGCATTACTTGCAATACAGATAAAATTGCTAGCTAAAATCTAATCACTAAAGGTTTTAGTTAAAATCCAGTAGTCAAAAGCACTGAGGTCTCAGGAAGGAGTCCTTTCTCCAACACCTCCTCCAACACAAAATGTGCAGAAACAGAAATCTGTCTGGTTATACAAGCCAGCAGAAACTCATCTCATGCATGTTACAGCTTTTATTCACTGCAAAACGAACCCCAGAATACCCAAACCACCTGAAAAAATGAACAACACACCTTTGCAAAAGCTGAAAGATGCTGAAAGGGTTCTGGAGTCAGCCAAGGACAAGAGGCCTGAGCTGCTGCAGTGGGAGCTCTACAGCATCACTCTGCAGTCACCTGCAAGCCAGGGAGTGCCCAAAGCCCAGGGAAATGTGAACCTTTCCCTCTCCTCAGGTGAGTTCAGAGCAGCCTGACACTCTGGAGCTACCCCAGCCCTCAGCTGAGGATAACAGGCCAGTTGCTGTGGCAATACCAGGATCAAATGTTCAGCCACCCCTTAATTCCATCAGCACAGGGGACAGTGGAGTGTTTTGTTTCTGACTGCACTCACTTGTGCTTATTTTTATATATATCTAAGTGTTTATGAACATCTACAATGTAAGTTTATATACACACATATCCATGTATATACCACATGAATTTACACACAAACAGAGCTCAAATTGCAGAGGGCAATATTTAAATTATACACCCACACACAGCAAGCCTGATGTTCACAGAAAGCTGCTTAGGAAGCAAAAGCCATCCAGAGCTGTTGAGCACACACAGCAACACTAAAAAAAAGTGGCCTGGCTTAGGGAACTTCAGTCACATTTTGTTGAATTAAATATAGCAAAGATTAGAAAAAAAAAAAGCCACAATTTTCAGTGGAAGGCATACGTTCCTCATTTTGAAATCCACGGGTTTTTCATCTTTTTGTGCAAATCTAGCCTTCAAAATTAAAGTCTTGACTGGTTTGGTCTCTGCTCTCAGCTTAATTACACCTCAAGGAAGTTCATTCAGTTCAATGGCAATTGTTCTCCATGTTTGATGCTAAAGCCCAGGCTGTGCACAACACTGAATTCCAGCGCTGCCCATAAAACTCCTGCATCTCTGGGGGTCTCAGGTGTGCTGTTCCCAAGGCATGACAGCTTTTTTATTTTTTCAGGAGCTCAACTGCCAGAGCCACTTTTACCCAGCCTGCTTGGAAAGGCACTAATCCAGGATTAGCTTTGCATAACACCACCTCAAGTACACAAGTCAATGTTTGCACTGAAGCAGATAAATAATCCCCTTCTGCACTTCTGTAGGACAAATACTTGACAAGAAGCTCTTAAAGTTCAACCATTCTGCAGGAAAGCTCTAAAAATTCCTGTTTAAAAGCACAGCTGACTTGGAGATGGGATACCTATCACATGGCAGGGCTGAATGGGCTGCAAACCCTTCCTGGCTCCAGAAAAGAACCTCCCTGGTTTACCCAAGTCTAATTATACTTAAAGCATCTTACAAAGGGACTGGAGGATGCACATCCCCTCAGCTCAGCACCCCTGAGCTGCTGTGCTGCTTGATGCCCATCAGAACCACTAGTCCTGCACTAATGCCTCCCCACAGGGATTAATTGGAGTGGGAGTCTGACCCAAAATGGAGTTATCCTTCATTAACTCACTCCATATTCTCAACTCTACACCCAATCCATGAGAGCTCACCACAGGAAATTAAATTCCATCTGCTAAACAGAACTTCACTTCTGACAAATGCTGGGAAAGACACAGAGCCCGTCTCTAAAAATAAATTTGCCTACTACATGGAGTACTTAGCAGAAAACATAAAAATAAACTATTTAAAAGAGCGAGGAGAAACAACTGTGGCCACTTTTTGTATCAGGATGGCTTAGATCATTTGTTAGAGCTGAGCTCACACAAGAAGTGCTTTGTAGGGTTGAACAAAGAGCTCACAATACACCATTGAGCTTCAGTGCAACCCAAACCATGAAGTATAAAAAGACAATGATTGCTAGTCAAAAATGCAAATTGGTCAACAAAAAGGGTTTATGGTAACTGTGACTGGCACTTCACAGGATAAGCGAGACAAAGCAAAACGAGCTATCAGAGCATGAGAACACAACAAAATTGGGCACTGCAGTATCTGCTCTCTGTAATCAGAGAAAAGGACAAAAGTCTCTTCTCTGAAGCTCTGGGGAGGCTGTGGAAGCTCCCAACTGTTGGGTGCACTTATGCAAAAGGAACCAGTTTTGGACAAGACACTCAGGTGTCTGAACTCTCACTGGGAGGAGCAGAATGTGGATTCGTGTTCTGCACTAAGGATTTTTGGAGGACTCCTTTCCAGAGTGCTGGAACAACAAGGAAGCTGTTTTCATGATCTCACTGCTCTCCCAGACATTGTTTGAATCACTAATTCTTATCACTTCTTACTGAAAGAGCCCTGACTCTCACCTCCATCAGTTCCTGCCCACACAACTTCCAGAGTTAGAGCATTTTGTTGTTTCCCCCAGCCACCTCAGCCACACATCATTTCCAGTTATTTCTTGCATTAAAAGCCAGATATTCCAACCCTGCTGCTTCTTTCTCCTCAACTTTTCTGATATTCCTTCCTCTTTTCCTACACTCCTGTTCTTCAGTTACAATAAGGTGAAAAAAAGGATTAAAATCCAGCCTTTGCAGGTGGGTAAAGAATTGCACTAATTTAGACAGTGCTGCACATCTGTGAGGGGGCTGCTTTTCAGTCTTCAAATGCTCTACAGAGAGAAGAAGTTAACAATTCCCTGGCAAAGAAACAGCTTGGAGAGCACTTTCCCTCGAAAGCCAAAGACATTCAGGTGAAGGATGGGATCAGTTTGGAAGTGAAACATTACATACCCCTTCCAGCTCCTCACAGTTATTCCCTCTCCACCACTTCTCCAGGATCTGAAGGCACTGGAAGAGCCCAAGCACGTCCTCAGCTCTGCAGCACTGGAGCCCAAAGCCCTCTGGCAGAGCTGCTGCCCCTACAGAGCAGGAGAACAGCGTTCATGTGACACTGCAGTGACACAGCCCCTCACTTGGAGGTTAATGACTTTCCTGAAGATGACAGAAAATAGAAAAAGTAACTGCTCCATTATTTTTCCAGCCCTTCAGCACTCCTGGGAAGCATTCAATTAAAATAAATGAGGCCACATCTGAAAGATGTTCCAAATCTCCACAGATTTGGCTATAATGGGTTATTTTGATATTAGTGCATTTATTCCCATACTAAAAATGTTTTCCTCACTAAAATAGATTAATTCCTCAAAGGAGAAGTAATTCAGTTAAAGACCACAGGTTTCCATTTTGTGGGTTATGCCTCTGTACACCAGACCTATTTTCCAATTCCTACCCAAATAAATCATCTTAAATTTCCTTTTTTTTTTTTTTTTTTTTCTAAAAAGACTTTGGGATACCTTTTAGGAAAGACTGTTGTAACATGAGCTTCAGGGATACCATGCAGTTTCTTTTTAGTTAACTGAAAGTTCTGCCCCTGCCATTAAAGCCACATATATTAAACTGATCTTTTTGGTGTATTTTTTCTTTTCTGGTGAAACATGAATTTTCATTACATCCAGCAGTAGAATCAGGTGCTATAATAAAGCAGTAGAGATGCTGTGCAATAAATAGATGAAAAGATGAGAGCCAGGGATAAGAGGATATTCACAGGAGGCACAGCACGGATGAAAAGGGATGAACACAAGCTCCTGACAAAGCCCAGAGTGGCTGAAAGCAGCTCCTGAGATAACAAATTCTGCTTTTCACAGGAACAGTCTCTAAATAGAGCCAATTCAGATTTCACACTTGGCCATCCAGTGAGGACACACTGCCCAGACAAGGCTCACAGAGGCCAATTCTGAGCCCTGGAAGAAAGAAAAATATTCTTTTAATAAGCTTGAAGTACCCTGAACAACTGCCTGCTCACTAATAACATCTCCTGGCTCCCTCTGGTCCAAGCAGCACCAAAACCAGCGAGGTTTGGTGGTTTTGGTGCTGTCCCATGGCTGTGTTTGAAGCTGGTACAAAAAGCTCAGTGTTGCAACAGCTTCAAGGTTGTGCCCTTCGTCCTCAGGGAATAGCAAAGTCCACCCAGCTCACACTTGTCCACAAGGAAGAGAAGTTAAAGTTCCAACCTGCAGATAACTCTGTCATCCTTCACAATACATCAGGAACTATAGGTTTTTTTGGTTTTTTTAAACCCACAGTCTTTTAAGAATTAAGGAATCTCCAAGCATGCACTAATGGCACAGATCACCCTAAGAAGAGCTGTTCACAAGATGCAGACAGAAACACTTACGACCTTCAGAAGGAATTCCAAGACAACAACTTAGAAAAAAGCTTTAAGGTGTAAAGAGTGCAGTTTGTTCAGCCTACTCACCTTCCTCATTGCTACCACCCACTTGAAAGCTACTGAGTCTCCTCCTAGCCCTCCCCACAGCAATTACAAACACCCTCGGTTTCAGCAGCTCAGCAGGGCACGAAACAAAGCTCAAATGAAGAGAGCTCACCTCCCATTGCACAACTGGAAACTGGCTTTTGAAACCCTCATCTGAAAACAGGGGATGAAGCCATCGTTACAACTGTCACTTATCCCATAAGGAATAAAGGAAAGTCTATTCCATGCTGCAGAAATAATGGATTGGAAGAAGGACGACTGACATAATGAAGACTGTTTCGTTAATGAGAAAATTAGTGCATTAAGAAGAGCTGATGTATGTTATCATAAGGTGTCAGGAAGCATGAGAACCCCCCATCAAACTGAGGTGAAACAATCTCTAAAAGAGCAGAATTCCAAACAGCAAAACAGCGCCTAAATCCACTGCCCAAACACAACACATGCGGTCCAAGGCATGAAAGTAACACCACGTTTTCTCCACCTCAACCCACACCACCATTAACTAAACCAGGATACCCACTTGTTGGTAAGCACAGAGCAGAGAAAACAAGGGCAGGAGAAAACCCTGAAGAAATGTCATAGGTGCAGCTGAAAGCAGATAACCTGGATTCACAGCACTTTATAGACAAATAGCTGCTATCAAACGCACTTATCACCCCTTCCCTTCCCTCAGGTCACCTGCATGACCTGCCAAGCATCTGAAAGGCAAAACTGGAATAAAAGGGGAATCTTGTTGCTTTGTTATCTCCTGTAAACCCCGGATGACATTGGCTAGAGAAATAAAAGCCAGACGAGGTGCTTAACCCCAGTCAGCAGAAATGTTCCCATGGATTTGGGCCTCACACCCACAAGCCCCAGGCCCCCCATGGGGATGCAGGGAGCCAGGGAAAGCACAGCACATTTCCAGTGCAAAAGCACACAAAAGCCATCGCCGTCTGACTCTCCGTAGGGAGAAGGACGGATTTCTCCCTGTGTCATCAGGCACCGTCCCTTGGGCCGGAGAAGGACGAGTCTATCTCACCTTTCCCGGGGCTTTGGAAGAGCAGAGCCGCTCTCCAGCGGGGTGAGATGGCAGTGGCTCGTTTCTCGCCCTGAGAGCCGGCGAGCAGCAGCCTCCCCTCCCACCCTGCTCCTCCACAGCCTTCCCGGCCATCCGCGGCTCTCACACGGGTCCCTCGGTTCGCACAGCACCGGGAGCCGCCCGGGCCGGGGTCCCCTCAGAGCCGGAGGAGCCGTGAGGGGAGCGGGGCGGCGGCGAAAGCAGCGCTGAGGGGCGCGATGGGCAGCGCTGAGGGGCCCTGATGAGGGGCCGGTGACGAAACCCCTGCCCGCCCAAAGAGCCCCGGACCCGGCCCCACACTCACCACGCTCCGGCAGCTCCGCTGGGCCCGGCACAACGCGGAACTCGGCCCGGCACAGCCCGCCCCGTCCCGCCCCGGGCTCCGTCACTTCCCGAGCGCCGCGGCTCCGTCACCTCCGGGCGGGCGCGGCGGAGCGGCCGGGCGGGAGCGGCAGGTGAGCGGTGAGGGGGATGGATGCTCCTTTATGGCCCCCTCATGTCCCCGCTGAGGGCCGCGGGGTCCCGCAGGGCTCGATCCCCGCTCAGTGTGTGCCCTCCGTGTCCGCTCGGCCTCCAGCGCGGCCGGGCCTGGCGGGGCTGAGCTGCCGCAGCTCGCAGTGGAGATGGAGGCGGCCTCGCTCCTCAGCTGAATTTGGGATATTGACTTAAAACCTCCAGCATTTCACCGTTTCTCTCCCCGTTTTTAGGAGTAGTTTTGACATGAGGAAAGGCTGAGAGGATTGGGAGAGTTCAGTCTGGAGAAGAGAGGCTCCGCGGTGATCTAATTGTGGCCTTCCAGTACGTGAAGGGAACTGAGGGAGAGGTGGGGCAAGACGATTTACAGAGGCCTGGGGTGACAGGACAAGGGGGAATGGGTTCAAATTGACAGAGAGCAGGGTTAGATTGGATATTAGGAAAAGATTTTCCCCTGTGAGGGTGGGGAAGCCCTGGCACAGTGTGCAGAGAAGCTGTGGCTGCCTCATCCCTAAAAGTGTCCAAGGCCGGGTTGGACAGAGCTTGGAGCAACCTGGGGTAGTGGAAAGTGTCCCTGCCCATGGCAGAGGGTGGAACAGATGAACTTTAAGGCCCTTTCCAACACAAACGATTCTATGATTCTATGATAATTTGCCATTTTATCTTAGCTCTGCTTGCTGAGTCAAAGCCCATCACCAGAGAGGTGTTCGCAGTCAGAAAGCTGTGTCTGGGGAACTGTTCCTTTATGTTTCTAACAAATGTTCTTCGTCTTCAAATAACCAAGTGGAAACCAGCTGACAGCACACAAAATGCTCTCAGAAGCTGAGAAACGCTCAAGTAAGTCCTGTCTTTCCCCCCTTTCAGAGGCAGTATCCAAAATCCACCATGATTTCTCTCTTGGAGCCCGAGTTCCTGAAGGTCATCATGGGAGTGGTGTGCGGCGTGTGCCTGGGCTGGGGCATGCGGGGGAGGCTCCGCAGGAAGCCCGGAGCTGGGATAATGCCCGAGCCTTCCAACAGCCCCGGGGGCGAGGCTGACATCATGGGAGAGTCCGGGGAGCTCAAGCTGGTGCTGATCGTCCGCAACGACCTGAAGATGGGCAAGGGCAAAGTAGCGGCACAGTGCTCCCATGCTGCTGTCTCTGCCTACAAGCAGGTTCACAGAAGGAATCCCGAGCTCCTGAAGCAGTGGGAGTATTGTGGACAACCTAAAGTGGTCCTCAAGGCTCCTGATGAAGAGACTCTGGTGCAGCTGCTGGCTGAGGCAAAGCGCCTGGGGCTGACTGTGAGCTTGATACAGGATGCTGGGCGTACTCAGATAGCTCCAGGCTCCAGGACAGTCCTTGGGATCGGACCAGGACCAGCTGATGTCATAGATAAAGTTTCTGGTCACCTTAAACTCTTCTAAAGCGGTACCAAAAAGACCTGGATGTGTTCATGTCAGTCAGTACTGAAGGGATAAAAATTCAAGTTGGTTTTTTTTTCCATATCTTCCCTCAGTGTTAATAAAATAAGCAAGTTTTGTAAGATTTGGATTTGTAAATCATGAGTTTCTCTAGCTTGTGTTCCAATAGGGGAAAGAAAATTCTAGGTGCGGGGCAGTTGAGGAAAGCAGAACTGGCACAAGAAGGAACCCAGTAAATTTAGAACTGATTGAGGACTTTTCACATTGGTTGATAGATTTAAGAGTTTCCTCTTTCTGCCTGTTTTTTGTAGAGAATACATTCTTTAATTTAGAAAGGCTCAGCTGCTGAAGCAGTTAAGAACTGGAGCTGGGGGTAAGTGTAGCCAACATCCTGCCCAAACAACTGCTTGTAACTGGTTCCAGGCTGACCAGTTCAACTGGATTTGCAGCCCAGACCAGTAAACAGTTGTGGGGAGCAGCTGTAAGCTGAGCCTCCCTCTGGAGGTGTCTGTGTTGCTCCTACAAGTGCAAAAATGTGCAGTTAAGCCAAGGTGTGGGGAATTACCCTTCATATAAACAACTGGGCAATCAGGGACAGACTTAAATCTGGTTTTCTTGGGATTATCAGGCACTCCAGGGTTTAAGGAAGGACCCTGCTACAGATATTGCTGCACAGTTCAGAGCACCTGTAAATTCTGCCTGTACAGTTTGTGAGTGCTGCTGTTAAGCACCTCTGCCAACCTCTCAGCCACGTGTTCCAGCTGAGTGCTGTGCAGCAGTTTGTAAGAGAGGGAACAGGATTTATCTCCATCTCCAGCCATCCACAGACCCAGAGCAGAGGGGCTGAAATGCCAATAAACAGAGGATGGAAATGTTTTTATTCTGCACCTCTTATTTAGAGGCATAATCCTTTTCAGAGAGTCACTGCAGACTTGTGCTCCACCCCTGCTGACCACAGAGAGCCTGGGGCAGGTGAGGCCATTCCCTGGAAGTGCTGCAGTGCCCAGCCCCAGGATCACAGCACACAAATGGAGCCCACAGGAGGAAGAGGCAGTGGGATCTGGCTCCTGGCTAAGGAACAGGAGCTCCTAGAGCTGTTGGAAACCTGGCCAGTGCTGTCAGAACTCGTTACACTCAAATATGACAGTATTCATTGAGAAACATTTAAGTCAATTTTATTTGAAGCTAAATATGTTTAAGGCAATTTACATACCTAGAACATGATCTCAATTGAACTGGCACACCCTACTACAATCCTAATGTATCATCTGGTCGAATATGCTGGAGTTGACCACAGTGCAGCCAACTGGTGAAAAGTGCTATTTTCTTCTCTCTGGCATCATCTTTCTCTAGAAAAAGCATCATCTATGTTCCTGTATCGCCCCCTCAGTGCAAGACCCCACTACTGGTCCCCATTGCTGCTCTGCTGCTGGCCCCTCAGACCCCTGGCTGCACACACCTGCATTGCCCCCACTACCAGCACTGCAATACTTGGTTTCAGTCCAAAGGTCCTTTTTTTTGAAGACAGTAAAGTGAAGCTACCACTATGCAGCATGTCCACAGTCCAGTAATTTATTTTTAAATTGCGTAATTTCAAATTGCACAAACAAAACTGAACAGCAATATGCTTGAATTCTCTCTTCTGTACACTCAAAACAGTGATCTAAAACACCACAATATCCAACATACACAAACCTCAGGGCAGGGTTAGTAAATACACAGATTGGAATCATGGTGCTCTGTTCCTGAATGGAATGTCCCACAAAAGCACAGGATACAGCACAACATAAGGTCATTTGTTACATATGGAGTGAGCAAAAAGACACTAGCATTTTCTATATGCATAACTGGAAAAACCTGCATAGGTTAGGGGGAAAAAAAAACAAACCAAAACTCAAAACTTTTACTCATTTTAAGTCAGGCAAGGTTGTCTGTACGCATTTTAAATTCTTTTAGAGCTATGCAATCCAACCCAGGGAGGATATGCTGATTAGTGTTGTCTCTTGTCAGCAGTCTTGCAAGGTCAAATACAGGTATCTTGGCTTTAGCTTTCTCCAAATATACAGTGAGATTTAAATGCATTTAGAATAGACAGTACATACCGTAAGCTGCTCACATACAATGAACTTAAGATTCAATATTAGAGTGTAACACTATAGAGTGCAAATCAGAATCTTCACAATAGACTTAATGGTAATAAGCAGTCCTGCAAAAGCCCACTTGAACAAAGTCGTTTAAACTATTCCCCTTCTGAAAGTAAAAGTCTAAATGACATGGAATGTGAAAAAGATTTAACAGAAGTGATTCAAATCGTTTGCGCTAGAAAAAACAGTCCTTCATGAAATAAAGGTTACAAGAACACGAGGCAGAACTCTTTGCTTTTCCCTGTTATGAGTTAAAGCGGGGAGGGACGGTGGAGTTTCAGTAAGAAAAGTTGCTGCTCCAGACTGACTTGTGCTGCATCTCACATGCTGTAGCCGAAGCCGGGCTGCGGCTGCCCGTAGGGAGGGGCCGTGTAGCCATAGCCAAAAGGTGCCTGTGGAGGAACTGCCACGCTGGGTCCTGCTGTCAGCATCAGCTGCGGCTGGCCTGCAACACACAACACATCTCACTGCTCCTGAGCTCAGAAAAGTGCCTGACAATTTTCAGCTTCTTCAGGGCCAGAGCGGGTATTTTCCCACAAAACCTCAGGACACAACACGTGGCTAAAAACACTGCAGTGCAAAGTATATGAAGAAAATCTTACTAGAATAACCTGGGTATAAAGAAAATTCTGGCTAAAAATACTACAGTGTAAAGTATATGAAGAAACTCTTACTAGAATGACCTGGGTATAAAGAAAATTCTGGCTAAAAATACTACAGTGTAAAGTATATGAAGAAATTCTTACTAGAATAACCTGGGTATAAAGAAAATTCTGGCTAAAAATACTACAGTGCAAAGTATATGAAGAAACTCTTACTAGAATGACCTGGGTATAAAGAAAATACCCAATATAAAGTAGTTATAAATATGCTTTAGATATAAAGCACATTGCACAAGATCCAAATAACCACTTGCTGGAAGTGTGGAATGGCACAGCTCCAGGACAACCTTAAATCCTGCAGTCCACAGCCCACCTCAGCAGCCACAGCATCAGAGTGGCACTTATCTAGTATTTTGGAACACACTCCTTAAGACTTGATTTCACATGCAGAACATTCCCATTTCCCAGGATTTCCTCAGGGAAAAAACAAGATTAGAGAAGGCTTGTTTTAAAAGTGAAATATGTTATTGGTAACACATGAACTAAAGCATTACCATAAACAATAGGTTGTGTTTCTGTAGCTTGCTCCTCTTCCTTTCTCAAAGACTCTGATGCATCCAGTTTATCCACCTGGAATTGAGACCAACAATTAAAGACATCTCCTCTACAACAGGTACTTATTCGTGGCAGAGAAGTGGAAAAGCCTTAGTGGTATGTCAACACCCATCAAGAAAAGGAGACCATTTACAAGTTAAGATCAATTCAAGTAGCAATGTTGGTACTGGTGCAGTCAAGTTTGTCTGTTTCCTGAAAAAAACCCTCATTGAGGGATTTTCAACTACTTTGAAAGCTCACTCCAGGCTGAAGCTTTGTACAAAAGGTTCTGGACTGGACTAGAGCTGGGCAGTCTTTGGACACCAACTCAGATTTGGGCTCAGTCTCAATTGGAGACCTGTGGCATTGGAACAATTGCCAAGATAATGCCCAGACCTGGAGAAGTTTCCCTGGAGGTGACATTAGGGCAAAGTAATCTGGTTTGCATTTGGATAGAGCAGACTGCAATAGCATCCGACATGTCACTTGAGCCTCAAGATTTCACTTTCCAAACCCATTCACTCATGCAATTTAAGTTCAAATGCAGAGAATGCATGTGTATAAGACTTGCTTTTTCCACTCCAGAACTGTGTGGCAGTCAGCCTAAACCCACAGATACTCCAATCCTTCCAGCTTTACACACAGTAACAGACAAGCCTGGCCAGCTTCACTGCAATGGTGTTCTTTGCCCACCCCTACAGAAAGGCAAGAGAAGGAACTTCTGTAGTGAAATATTGCTCATTTCTAAGACAGATCCAAGGGAACTCAGCATTTCTACAGTCTAAGGCAGGCCCTGAAACTAAAACAACAAAATGAGGTATTGCTATTTTACCTGGGAGGTAAGATTTAGAACAGAGATAATCATGCCAATTACTCTGAAAGACAATAATACAACTCACAAGACTAATGTTTCATTTCATTTGTGTCCTTAATAAAGGAGTTTGAAGGTTTCCTGCACTTACACAGGGTCAGTGCTGTTTATTCAGCTACAACATTCTCAAGTGAGTTTTGTGCTACAAGAGCAAATATCTGCTGGCAGCTCCAAGAGCTGTGAGCTCCTCCTTTCAGCTGTGAGTTACAACATGTGTTCCATAAACCTGCTCCTCTGCAACCTCAAGCTGAGGCACAACTCCAGGGAGTGGCAGAAGTCCTGAGCTCGAGTCCCTCAGTGACTGGGCTTCCATGGCCAGCCTGGTGGTTGCCTCCCACAGTATCTGGCTTGCTTCTGCCAAAGTGCATGGGATCGTATCCAATGCTCCAAGACTCATTTCCAGACACCGTGCTGGGAACTGCACTGTTTTAAACTCAAAACAGCAACACACTGAACACAGAAGCACAAGTTTAGAGATGCAAATCCAAGGAGAATGTGCAGAGTTTGCTACTAAGCAGAGGCATTTGGCTTACTCACACTTGGAAAGCCTCCAGCCCAGGACATTCAATGCATTTTGGACCCAGTTTTGATGCCTCCCCTCAGAGCTGAACAAATACTGACAAGAACAAGCGCAAGTTTGAAACCAGCCCACGGGATGGTTCTTACACCACTTGCTCGAGCATCACCAGCTTCAGGGCCCTACACACTTGGAGCAAGATTGACTGAAAGGCTTTTCCACAGGGACTGCAATAAGCTGCAGAGGAAAAGTAACATGCATTCAATGTTATCGTGTTATGTGTGCATGAAAAAGAGGCAAAAGTACTGAAGCACGAGTGAGGTCTGAAGATGACTGCCATACAGGCTCCCCCCAGAAAACCACAGCAGCCCACAGCAATGCCTTGGAGCTTCAGGAGTAGTGGGATGTAATTGCAATGACTGCTACACATGCGTACTTTATGCAAACACTGCAGTTCAATTACCTTTTTTCACACACACGCTCTCCTACTTTCCTTACTAGCTGCTGAAGGACCTTACACTACGTGTCTTAGGTTAGCCTTGAGTTCCAGTGGTGTCTTTACAACCAGCAGTTTTTGCATTTAGTCCATCTTCAAAGCTGTTTGTTACTTTGGTTTGCCCTTTGCTGAACCACATTAATGGAAAACTCCTGCTAGGGCTGACCCCTGAGCTAAGGAGGATCACCATGGCATTTGTAGGGAAGCAGATGGACAGAAAACCTTGGATTGCCCTTCTGAAGGTCAAAGTTACATAGCAAAAGGCAAGCCCTGGAGTAGCCTCAGAAGAGCAATAAGCATTACCTTTTTTTTTTTTTTTTTTAATGAGGTAGCAAGAGAAGTTTAGTGAAGCTGAAGAGCTTGGAAGGCAGTCTTTTTTTGGACAACTATTAGAAATTTACTACAGGGAGGAGAACCACAGACTTGGTGTAACAGCTGAAGTTTTAAGTTGCTACATGAACTAGAGCACTGTGTGGATTAGATCAGCACTATGAGAACTGACACCTGAGTGAGGAAGAGTCCCTCTGGAAGCAGCCAGTATCTACTCTGCCTACGGTCAGCACGCATTAGTCATGGTCCAGAGATCAGGAACTGGATCACAGCCCTTCAACCAGCAAATGCCAGACTGATTTAGGGATTCACAGACTGATTTCTTATTGTAGGAGGTTCTTGGAGTCAGATTGGCTGTCAAATAATAGCACTTGTGTAAGTATTTGTGTTGTTTCAATACCAGGCTGACTGTGATCCAACTGATCACCTGTATGCCCTTCCTGAGGATCTATTAGCTTATTAGTAGCAAATGAATCTACTTTTCTCCTACAGCACTAGCTAGTGAGAGTTAAACAATTTGCAAATGCTTTAGTGATATTTTGTTTGGGGAAAAAGCAGTAGCAGCAGTGTAGTAAACATAGGAAAGAAAAAAAACTCATGCAGAATCCTTAGACTTAGTCCTCCAGACTTAAAGATGGAAAACAAGAATCAACTTTCACCTTTTCCTTTATTGCATCAACCTGCAAAGGAATTCAGAAGGTGCAGCTTAGAAAAATCAAATTCCATATTTAGCATATAAAAAGGTAGAAACAAAAGCGTCAGGGAAGAAATAATTAAGGTACAGGCGAGTAAAAACAAAGGTACACCAGAAGTATCTGCTTTAGAAAGGCAGCTCTGCTTCTTGCTGGCTCTTACTTCATCAGCTACACTAAAGCTACATCCTAATCCTTTATCAGATCAGGAAATCTTTAAGAATCTACTACTCCCACCAAAGGCATGGTGTTAGCTTGGTGCAAAACACACAACAGTTTTGTACCGCTCAGCCAGCTCCCCACCTCCCCCGAAGCAGCATTTCAGGCTGGCTACAGAGCTAAAGGGTGGTCCTGCATTTAGAAGGAACAGCCAGCCCTAATTTCTGGACAGGCACCTTGATCTTCACTGACTGCATGAAAGTAAAAGCTGAACTCAAGCTTGGAAAAGTCTTAATCATTAAGGAATTTACACCATTTCACTGGAAGATGCTCCAAAAGCTTCAGCTGGGAAAATCTTGCTAGTGACAGCTGGATTTAACCCAAGTCTGTTCAAGTCTGTCAGAGCACTACTAAGTAGTTCCCCCATCCTGAGTCACTTCAAATAAGAGCTGAGTCATAATTAGTGCCATTAAGTGTCTGAGCCACATTTTAGAGTTAAATGCATAGCAGTGTAAGTTATCTCCAGGTCTAGCTATAAAGCTGTTTTAGTACACAGTCTAGAATTTAGTTAAAACTTGGGATTCCTGACACAGCACAGGAAACACCTGGAGCCTGGAACTACTTGAGACACTGCCCATGGTCAGGCAAATACTACTGATGTAGGTTCTGTCACTGGTAGAGGGTGGAGCCTGCAAGTGTTTCAGCCTCTTAGAGGGCGAAGTCTCTCCCCAGATGGACTGAAAAGTAAGTGTGGACATGGACAGACAGACATTGGACAAAGCCCAAATCAATGTTAGTAGCAAGCAGACAATCTCAAGGCATTCACCACAGTGACTAACAAGCTCTGGGTGCCGGAGAGGCACCTGCTCTTACCTTGGTCAAGTATTCCTTCATGACCTGAATAAAATATGGCATGGCAAAGTCCATAATGTTGTGCCTCCACGCTGTTTCCAAGACAACATCCGGCCTTAGGAGATCGTAGCAGGTGAAGAGACAAGCACCAAAGCATTCCCTCTTGTTCTCCTGCAGGAACCACTGCAGCAGCTCTTCTGCCAGCTCGGTATCTTTGGATTCGGAGGCGTACTGCATGGCATCCTGCAAGGGGACAGAGCCTCAGCCTCGGGGGACACAACAACCCACAGTGTGCTGTTAAAGCTCCCCTGAGGGCCAACAAAGCTGCTGAAGCTGCTGGTGCTGCCTCACCTTGTACAGCCTGTCCTTCTTACAGAGCTCCACGCTCTGTTTCCAGCGGTTGTTGCCTTTGAAGAGATAAGCGGCAATTCTCCGGAACTCTATTAGCTCGTGCTTCTCCAAACGTTGGGCAAGAGAAATGTTGTCAAAGTTGTCATAAGCATCTATAGATGTCCTAAGAGCCTGAGTGAAGCAGAAAAAAAATCACACCTCAGATGTACAGATGCACCCACAAAATGCAAACATTTTCCATTAGCTCTGTATTCCTGCTTGTAGGAGGATAAAGTATTCCAGCAGAGATTATTTTATTTGAGAAGCTGCTGTTTGACACACATGGAGTTTAGAGTGTTTCAGTCAGTATTTTTCAGTAGGTTAAGAGCCTCTGAATACCAGGCAGCTGTTCTCTGAAAACAGTAGAAGAGCCAGACATCACAACTGTTTGCCTTTTCTTAGAACCGACTGTTTGTTTGCCTTAAATAAAAGCTGTCACACTCTTACCAAAGTAGCCACTCCACCCCCAGTAGGAATGACTCAAAATGCTCTCAGAAAGCCACTAACACTTTTCCACTTAATCCTTGGCTCCTCACCACTAATTCAGTTTGAAGTGTTGGAGAACATACACTTAAGGAATTAAAGTTAACAGCAAGCAGGTAAAAATTACTGAAAATGAGAAAGAAAACTGGGTTTCTACACATTAAAGAAAGGCTGAGAATATGAGGTAATTGCAGAATGAAGTGCTTCAAGACAAGACATACCTGATAATCTTCTTCAATAATGAAGAGGTTGTTGAGGGACTCATTGACTGATTTGTTGTTGTGATTTTGAACAGAGCGCAGGTAAGGCTTAACCAGGGGCAGCTGTTTAACCTTCAAGGAATCAGAGAGATACATTTAAGTCAGTTTTTGTGGAATTCTCTTACCATCTTCCCAGGCAGGCAGGGCAGTAGCCAAGCATTTTAAAATGCTACTACAGCTCAATGCCTACCCAGCTTTTGCTTTGAGCTGGATAGCAGGAAAATTACCTTTGTGAAGAAGGTGACAGCACGAGTGTGGTCAAGCCGAGGGGACAACACCATCAGCAGATCATTGAGCAACAGAGGCTTAAATTCCAAATAGAATTGAACTGCCTTGTAGTACAGCTCCACATTGGCCACCTAGAGAGGAGTAAAGATGCATGTTCAGAGCAGGAGTTTGATTGTGGGGAAATCCAAATGAAAAACAGACATAAAACCTTCACTAGGAAAGCAATACCTTAGTGATGATATCTTTGAACTGGCCTTCTTTCCAAGCATCTGTTGGGTGATTCATCATTGTGATTATGGCATTATCATACTCTTCATACTTATCATACAGGAACACCAGTTCAGCCCAGAGATGGGCTTGTTCTGCAGCTCTCAGAACCTAAGCAAAAGGCAGAATTAGCAATATTTGTTAACTGGAATTTCCATCAGTGCTCAAGTTTTAGTGGCATTCATAACCTCAGGAGCTGCTCATGCAAAAGCCAGAGTACAGACAGCCCAAAAAAGTGTGTTTTCAGCTAAATTTAATATTTCAGATATTCACCTTGGGAATGTTGACTCTGGACCAGAACAGCTCCAAGTGCTCCCTCATCTTCTGTGGTTTGAACTTGGAGTAGAGAATTGCCAGCTCTGTGAACATCCCCATGTGTGCTCGCTCCAGTCCAAGCGCTGCTTCCAACATAGTGATCAGCTCTTCAAAGTAGCCACGATCCTTAGAGACACAGACAGAGACATTTCACATCAGGAACCATCCAGAATCCCAGATTTTCACAGGGTTGCCATGGCAGAACTGACTGTACAACAGGAGCCATCTTAATTACCTGGTAATAGTTGATTAGCTCTTCCAGCTCATCTGCATGCACTACAATATGGAGCCCACACAGCTGAGCCAGGCGGAATTCTTTTCCATCCACACAAGCAAAGCAGACCTGGAATTGAGAGTTGTGTTACTGCTTATAACCAAGGCTTCTGAGCAGGCCCCAGCTTTGAAGCCCTTGATCTCAGAGGCAGTCAAAATTCAGAGCAAATTCACCTCTTTCCACGTGCGAGTGCTGTTGGCTTTCCGAGCTCCATCCACGGCTGCCTGGTACTCGCCGAGGTGCACCAAGGTCGAGGCCAGACGGCCGAAGTTGGACACGTTGTTGTACAACAGCTTGGCTGCCTCATACATCTTCTCATCATAGCAGCGATCACCAACCTGGGCCAGAGCACAGCCAGGTTATTCCTGCACGTTTTCAGCCAGGGGCTTACATGGAATGTGTGGCATTCAAGCCCTCGCCAAAATGGATTTAAAGGTCAAGATCTATGTGTGTAACCAGAGAGAGAATTCCCAACACCCCTCTGTGAGTCAGCAAAACAAAGTCAATCTCACTCACCTGCTGGATGTGTGCATTGTTGGGGCCATTGATGAACTCCTCTAGCTCTGCCAGGCGGTTTGTTTTAGCAAGAGCAAAGATTAATTCTGTTTCCACATATGACTCCCGGGCCTTCTTGCGTGCCATCTGCAGATACTTCACCAGTTCTTCCCAGTTTCCTATGGAAAGGAGTTCAGGATGTTTATTTCCCACCACTGGGGACACTTGTGCTTAACTTGAACAGTCAGCTGAACCTAACTGACATATTTCTACAGCTATTCCCCAACAATCAACAACTTTTACACTGCTCACTATGCATCAATCAAATCATCTTAGAATGGGCCTAACAAATCTTATTTAACTTCATACAAAGACTCTGAAAGAAGTCTCCAGCTGGCTAAAGAAGGAAATTATAGACCACTGATTATCTGCAGATGGAGTAGACTACCTTTTCCCATTCTTATTTAGAGCAGTCCAGATTCCTCTACTTGCATCAAGATACAGATCTGGCAGAACTGCAGTTTGAGCAGACCAGGCAAAAGAGCCAAGCAACATCAACAGCCAAGATGTAAATTAAACTTAATCATACCACTGGCATTAGCAGCTTGAACAACTTCCATGTATGAGGAAGGATCATCTGCTTTAATGTAGGAGTCAATTGCTTCCTTTACCATCCCCTTCTGGAGCTGTGCTTTGGCCAGCTGGCTCCACACTGCAGGTTCATTGCAGCGCTCGGCGAATTCGTAAGCACGGTCCAGGTTCCCAATGTGCTCTATCAACACCTGGGAAAAGGATAACCACTCTCAGAAAGCTCACTTTTACAACACACTAAGCTATGGTTTATTAAAATTCCTCAATGGATCCACAGCTTTTAAAAGAGGGACTAACTCCATACAACCCACACAGCGTGAGTGATATCAGGCTTACAAAGTTTCAATAAACAACATTTGTTCTGCTTCGTAAGACAAGACACTGAGCAGCTTTGGGCACTTTGCTAATTGGGGTTAAGCACTGAAGTCACCAGCAAAGTCCTTGTGTGGGGATGCACAATGAATTTTTACAACCTGAGAATTGAAGATACCTGTACAGCTGATGTGTTGACATCAAACTTCCTGAAGATAGCAAATGCCTCCTCAAAAAGCTCATTGCTGATAGCAATATTGGCTATGTCAGGGGCATCGTAGTTATCCAGGCGATTGATGTACTCCATGACACGGGTGCGGTCAGCCTTGATAGCTGTCAGGATGAGAAGGTTCTGCAGGTTCCTGAAGAGGGAAGGAAGTAGCACTTATCAAATAATGATCAAGAATTCATCCTTCCCTCTGGAGAGGGTATTAGTTTATCTGCTGTTTCACATTACAGCAGTAACTCCAAGTTTCCTGTGGCTTATTTTTCATTTCACGCACCTGTGCTCACTGAACACTGAATTATCCAGAACTATTTTCTCCAGCAGCTCAATGAGCTCGTTGGGAAGATCTGCAGTCATGAAGGCCTTCACAGTGACAGAGACCTCCTCGGGGTCCTGTGTCTCTGACAGCGCAGTCTGGACAACCTGCAGGCAGAGCCAAGGCAAGGACAAATGAGTGATGTCAGGTTCTGCAAATCCAGTTAGGACAGGCCAGGCTGTGAATGTCCTGCCAGCTGTACCTGGTCAATCAGGGGTCTCCTGTAGGGGTTGCTTTCCAGCAGCACACTGGCCCAGAGCTCGGGGTCCTTACGACGAACTAAGTAGCGGGAGAGGCTCTTGAAGAGGGAGTTCTCATTGCACACCTGCAGAAAGGCACAGCCTGCTCAGAGGGAAGGCACAGCTGTGGAGCCTACAGACAATTGTACTCTAACTCTGAACTGAGGGGCAGGATAGAAATCTCAGCCTCTGATACTTCATAAACCTCCCATCTTAGGATGGGCAGGAGAGTTTCCCATTTCTCATGAAGCTGTAGAGGGAGGTTAAACAGCAACCTCCTCTTCTGTGTTAGAAGCATTCAATTCCCAGCTTAATACATTCTAGGAAATACCTGCTTTTGTCATAAAGCTTTCTATGCACCCCCTGCCCCTGATGTTAGAAGTCAGTGACGAGGCAGCTGCCTGGGCATACATACATTGATCAGCTCCAGATCACACTGTCCACGCTCGTAGGCCACACAGGCCAGGTGAGGGTCCCTCTTCTCACAGTACTTGCCAACAACACGACTGTCATAGTAGGGATTCTCACGCAGGAACCTCTCTGGGTTGTTGTTGCTGTCAATGTAGATCTTGGCCAGTGCATTGTGGGTGGCAGGCTCCTCACAGCCCTCGTGAATTCTTGCTTCCAGCCAGGGCAGAAGCAGCTTCAGCCTAGAAGGAAGTGATTTGCACGTTAGAGGTTGAGTAAGTAAAGATCCAGTTGCATAATTTCTACACTCTGCAAGCCAGTCTTGGTGTAGGATAGAGTCAGGAACTAAACCAGAGTCATGGTGCTCTGTTTTAACCTACATTTTGATTCATTATTACAATGGTGTAACTTTCTGTTACTATGAAAAAAACACACCAAAGTTATCTGGAGAGATCAGCCAAGAATTAAGAGCTGGTTCTCACCCAGTGGCAGCTTCTGCTTGTGTCAGTACCAGCTCTAGCTGTGTGATATGCACTGATGGGTGAGCAGCAAACACTGCCAGACTGGGAACTGGTAAGAGACTTGTAGAAGTTTAGTACCTGTTTCTTTTTTCAACCTCTGCAACAAGTTCATCAGTTGAAAATTGACCTCTCACTACAAGGATGAGGTTCTTTATCACGTCTTCAGAGCAGTCCACATCGAGCAGTCCCCCAATAACAACTGGCAGACGGCTTGGATTCACCTACACAGGAGCATTTAAAGAGGTCAGGGTGCTGTCAGGGAGCAAGGACAGGCAGGCAGTACTTATCCCCAGAACTCCACATGAAGGCCACTTGCTAAGACTGACCCCACCTTCCTGCCTTTACTCCCAGCCTCTTGAGGTTCTGATCAAGCTTAAAAGCCAATTCTTCAGTCATCAGGTGTTCCCAGCCCAGCCCAGTGGCTCCCACAGGAAGAGCCCCTGAGAAATCCACTTTGTCCCTGCAAGAAGTTAAAAGCAAAACTTCCCCTCCTCCCCCCTCCAAATCCCCCCAACAACTCCAAAGTTATTCTACCAAGTCTTCCTCCTTCAAGTGGCACATGAGTGGGAGTTACTGCTTAATCTGACTGAAGAATGAGACCTAACTCACATCAGGGCTAATTTCCTGGAGGCCACTAATAATCACTTAGATGTCAGTCTCAGGTACAAAGCTGTTTGCAGAATACTTAAACACAAGCCTGTAGTTGTATAGACTGACCAGTTTGACTCACTGAAGCCAAGGGACAAGTTGTCACCTACCTTCTGTACATAAATCTCAATATATTTTTGGAGATTATTTCTATACAAATACAGCACCAGGTCGTGGACAAAGTCAAAGCGGTCGCACACAATGATGAGAGGCAGCTGGTCAGTGAGTTTAGCTTCCTAGAAAGAGAAGAGCTTTAGTAATTTGGTTTTGCTCTTAGACTTAAGCAGACAAATAATACAGTCACTTAAACTGTCAAAGCAGCTGAATTTGGAAAGCCAAAACTCAACAGTCAACCAAATAATGACAGCTTGTTCTTCAGCTAATTGTTTGCGATATGTAGCAAGTGGGAGCACTCACACCCACTGCAGGGCATGAGCAGCAAGAAGCTTTTTGGACTTTAACCCTGCTCCTTTGCATGGCAGACTCTACAGAGTTTTACAACACAATAGCACCATTACAAGCCTAGGCTATAAAAGTATTTTTAGTTGCCACTGGTGTTTGGTGTGCAGGATTAGCACTCTGGGATTTCAAAAGAAATTTAACCAAGACTAGATTAAGTTGTGGTTCATAATGTAGAACTTATACACAGAATTGACTCTGAGTGCCATGTGTCTTGTGATACCTCCTAACTATGGATTTAGAGAACTGTAAGAATCAAGCTCTATAGCAGTACTACTTAAATTGCTTACCAGATTAATTATCTAAAAGCATTCCAACTTTCAGCATAAGGTTACAATGGTTACAGTACAGAAGCTTAGTCTATGTGGCAGACAGTATTCCGGATGCATATTTCAGATCACTGATTCCAACATGCACATCCCAGAATATAATCCTACATATAAATTACACTTAAGGACTTTACACAGGGAGGCCTGTACTGGGAGATTTACCTGGTACATGTCCTGCACATTCCAGACATGGAACAGCACAAAAAACAATAACTTTCATCAGGAATTTGACAGCTTGATAACATATCTTAGGTGGCTTGATCAAATTACATACCTTACACCTCGGTGACACCAGGTTAGTTTTAGAGAATTCTCTTGGGAAGAGTTTTGCCATCTTCAGATATGATCAGCAAAATCTAAGACTATGCTATGTAACCAACAAACATGAAGGCAGGAAATGTTCCCAGATAAAGTTTTCCCCTCCCACACGGTTCCTCAGAGCGCTGTGTTTGTCAATAAGCTCAGTACTAAGACTACAGAATCTGAACTTTGAGCACACCATGTTTTCCTACTCTCCAGCACTGCTCTGGATCAGTCAGGATATATTCCCACTGACTGGCATCTCCCAGCAGAGCTAAACCATGGCTCACCTGGCTGAAATTTCAGTGTGTAGGAGTAAAGACAGATCAGCCCTGAACCTGAACACATTTATAGAATTAATTGACTCCATTCATCTCGTTTCTGTAGTTGCTCAGTTGGAGTTGATTACACTGTAAATAAGCATTAAGTTATCAACTCATATGGCACTATGGGTGTTTTCAAATTAGGTACACTGTTTCCTATTTTATAGCAGACATTTTTAACAAGTTCTAGGTAAGCTGGTGAGTTTACTACAGGTTAAGAGTTCAAGCCAGATTAACCTTACCAAGAGCAGTGAGGAACTGACCCTGACATTCTCATTTTTTAGACAATATTCCAGGCTCAGACTTCTTTAGGAGGCACTGTCAACATGGCAGATACCTCTGGTTTGAGGACACTTGGATCCTTAAGTGCAAAGGTTAAAACTCATCTATTTTTACAGAGCTGCCTCATTTCACTAGTGACACACCATGTTTTATCAGAACCCCAAACAGTCCAGTGTTACCCAAACATTACCTTGAGGAAGTTTT
The DNA here is from genome assembly GCA_013401135.1 of Cettia cetti. Lineage (NCBI taxonomy): Eukaryota > Metazoa > Chordata > Aves > Passeriformes > Sylviidae > Cettia > Cettia cetti. The sequence continues at coordinate 15,894 of VZUI01081929.1, read as the reverse complement.
TAACACGTTCTGGATCATAGCAGTTACTTTCCCTGCAGATTCTTTCCACTTCTTTAATTTGTCCTGTCTTGCATGCAGCTTGAATGTACTTGAAGTGCACATCTGGATCCTGGCTGAAGTTTACAATGGAGCCCAGGAAATAAAACAAACCTGGAGAGAAACAGTCAACCCATTATTTGCTGGTCTCATTTAAAAGTACAATTCCCAAAGGCTACAGAAATTTAAGACACCCATTTTGGACAAAGGTAAAAGGCCAGCATTCTAGGTTTTTCTACAGCTCCAAACATTTTCCAGGATTTCAGAAAAACAAATTATGCAACTGAATAGTGGTATCCATCCTGAACAGGGAAACTTTAAGGTTTAGATCTGTTTCAAGACAGTTTGAGGCCTAAGTACTTAAGTTCATTATGGCTTTCTAGATTTCAGCAGACAGACAGTCCTTCACACACACATCTGGAACCAGGTGAGCACCAGCTCCTCTTGCAGAAGTACACACTTACCTTCAAAGCTCTTGAAGGACTCAAAGAGCTCAATGAGTGACTGTGTTGACAGCTGTTCATGGTATTTGGAAGCCACCTGGACACAGATCTGCAGATTCTGACGGATGTTAGCAGACAACATCGCACGCAGACACTCCAGAGAGTCTTCTACTGATAAGGACCCAAAATAATTCACTAACCACTGCAAAGACACACAAGGCACTTTAGACCTGTGCAGAAGAGCAGTTAGTAAAGGCTGGATTTGTAGATGCAGGCTGTTTGATGCTTACCTCAGGATTGAGGAGGTGAGTGTGAACTACTGCACGCTTGATGTCGTAGAGGTCTGTGAAGTGCTCGAGTGCTCTCTGCAGCAAACCAGCCTTCTCACACAGCTGAGCTATGTGAGCCCGGTCATAGTGAGTAAACATTTGGTTTCCCAGGATGGCATCTGCAACCTGGCAGGAATAAGGAAGGTTTTCATTCAGTTCCTGAGCACTGCCACCAGGGTTTGGCATGGCCAGCTCCAGGAACTCTGAGCACGTACCTGAGGCGCGTGCATGAGGTTCATCTCAAGTAAACGAGTTTGCAGGGGACCTTCTGAGGGACGATTATTCTTCAGTGCATCCAGCAGAAAGGCTGTACATTGCTGGATTAAATTATATTCCATAAAGACATCCACAATCTGCAAAAAAGAAGGAAATTTAGATTTTTGATTAGGAACTGAAAGTACATTTAAGCATGAGTGCAGCTCCCAAAGCTAAATCCAAATTCATAGCTCTGATGGTTCAAGTAGGGCTCCTCTTACCAATTCAATGCTTTGAAGTCAACATTTCATAGCAATAAAATTATTTACCTGAGTTATATCTGCAAGAGGCTCTTCATCTTGAACGAGCATTTGTGCAAACTGCTGGCCTTGATCAGGGCTGATTCGCATTACATTCCTCAGCAAAAAAATCCAGTCTGGAGTATATCCAACCTGAAAAGATGATGAAAAGTGAGAACTCAGCAAGAGCACACACCTTGGTAAATACAGAGCTCGGTAAAAGCAACTGTCAGGAGATTACACAACCCAGCCAGGATTTCCTCTTTTGGAAATGGGGAAGTAGGATAAGACCCATGTATGAAGTCTAGCAGTAACTGTTCATAAAAAACTTGAGGCAAAAGTAAATATTATATAGGCACTCAAATTCCCCCACAGTTACTTCTACCTATTTGGAACATGCACTAGTTATTATTAACTACAGGACAGATACAGCAATTTAATTTTCTCTCACCTTCTTAGCATACAAAACAATCTTCTGGACTTGTCCTGTTTCAGCAAAACACTGGATGACCTTGTTTGGAACGTTGGCTCTCAGATAGACACTGAGTGCTAGTGTAGGATCTACAGATTTCACAAGGTCTCCCAGCTCCTCCGAGCACTCCAGCTGTTCAGAAACAGAAATGCAGTCAGCCCAGCCTGACAGTGCCATGCTCTGCCACCCTCTTCCTCATTTATCTTCCTTTTGGACTTCTCTTTAAAAAATTAAGGCCCAGCTTGGTAGCCTGAGCTGACTCTCCCAGCAGTGATCTAATGGGCTCAGCTCCTCACTCTGCTCTACACCAGCCAAAGGAATTTTCAGAGGCAGAAAGAACTGGGTGACACATTGTATCAGCGTGTTTCTTCAACTAATTACACAGATGTAACCACAGACCAAAGCACTTGCAGTCAGCATCCAAAGGAGTGCTTTGGCAAAGACCAGCAGCAGCTCAAGAGCTGTCCCTGCTCTGCACATCCTGCTGTGATTTTAAATGTACAAAGAGTGAGAATCTGATCAATTCTCTTGCAGTAACTTGAGTCATGGTGACAGGCAGAGCGAGCACCTATTGCTCAGCTCTTTGCTGTCACTGCTGAGCTCCCAGCTGAGCTTTCCTGGGAAGGGGGGAGGCTGTCAGGCAGTGCTGTTCCTTCCCCCTCACAGCTCTGAAGGCATCAACCCCAAACTTACCTTATCTTCTTTTAACCATTTTTCCAAGAGCTGCTTGCGGCCCTGCTGGAGCACTGGTCTGCAGAGCTCCAGTGACTCATACTTGTTCAGCTGCCCTTGGTCCAGCAGAATGCCAAAATACTGCAGGAGAGGGGAAGTCTGCCCTGGCTGAGCTGGAACACTCTGGAACCGGCGTATGGTGTCTGGAGTACGCAGGATTCCCTGCCAGAGAGAGAGAGAGATTCACTTCAATTTTCTTTTCTGCTGTTGTGGCTTGGCAAGTTTCTCCAGGAAGCTGGAGGTTATGTCACTGCAGCTGTCACAAGCATTTCTGTGTTATGTCAGCCTAGAATGTCAGGAGCAGTATGGCTGATCATCAGCTCAGGCACTAAGATGCATTGACAGAAAATGTCCTATAATAGGCCATTAAATTTATTTCAGGAGCAATGCAGATTTAAGTTCAGAATTAGAACACCCTTGGCCTCGCAAGCAAGCTCCTCTCATCTGAATTTAGTCTTAGTCTGGGGTTTTTTATCCTGTTTCCAGGTGCAGCCTCAGCTAGAGGTTGTCTTTTCACAGACACTTTTTTGCATCACTGGAGAAGTAAAGGTATGAGAAACATTATGAATCACAGTTGTTACTTCATCATTTATTCCTCCCCTCTGTGGGCTTTACAAACTCTAAGATCATCTGGCTTGCAATCAGTGTCAGCACCCAAGACACCTGTGAAACACCAAAGTACTGCCTTGGGACAAGAGCAGCAATAAGATTGTGCCCTTGCCACTAAAAAAATTCACTGAACTTTCCTGAAGCAAGGAGCTGAAGCCAGTAGAGCTCAGTGCTGTTCTGAACACCTCACCTTTGGGGCATTAGCTGCCACTTTTGCTGCCTCTGAATAGTTCCCTTGTGCAAAGAGTGTATTGAATTTCCTGGCAAAGAGCTCCTCGGCCCCCGCCAGGTTGTTGCGGACAGCCATCCGTAAAGCCAGGTCAGGATTCTGCAGCACGTTTGTGATGTAGGGAATGATGTTCTCCTCTTCCACACACACTGAGAGCACCTGAATAAACCACCAGGGGAAAGCTCCAGTTAGTCCAAACACCAAAAGTGAGCCAAAGGCTAAGCTAACTCTAAGAGGAACGTTATGGTATTCATGGGAAGTTTTTCATCCCTTGATAACTAATACTTGTCACTTTATTAAAGAGACCTCTGCTTAGAAAGAGCCAATGTTACCCATTGTCTGCATCAAAGCAGGCAGTTAATAGTTTAATTGAGGTATTTGCAGAGGTAGAAACACAGGGATACAATGGATCTTTCAGGGATACAGGGATCTTTCTAAAATCCCTACTCAGTGTCTTAAATAATCAATCCTAGATACCAGGAACAAGTCTTCTGCTCTGTATTCCCCATGCTCAACAAGTAACACCATCCAAAACCAATCTGGGCTAAAGGCATGGCTGTACCATGTTAAAGTAGTTCAGTTAGATTTGTATGGGGAGAGAACAGCAAATTTATTTTGGGCTCACAACACTGTCAGACCTCACATGTTCTGTGCAGAGCTCCAAGTTAACATTTCTGGAAAATTTCAGACACAGATATGAACCCTGCAGTGTATCATGAAGAGCCAGTGGCTTCCAGGCCAAGTTTCCTTACTTGTCCCTTTCTGTTGACTCCAATAATTCCAGCTGTTGCTTCGTGCTGTGCAGTAACAAAAATGGTCTCTCCACTGATCCTGTTCATGTAGATACAGGTGCCAGTTTCCAGGTCATACAAGTGGATGTAGCCATACTTCGTTATGAGGAACACCACATCGTGCTTGTCACTGATCTGCAAAACAGAAATAGATTGCTCAAATTTGGCACTGGATAAATGAGTTGGTGCTTTTGAGACTCTGCATGCAAACAGCTGGGCCATTTCAGGACAGCCAGAAGGGCTGTTTTATTTTTACTTGAGTACTATCACAGCAGAATGATGTTTGAAGAGCTTGAAAAGCAGTTAAAATATACGGATATTTCTTCCATAAATAAGAACATGCTGCTTTTGAATGCTGCCTGCCTCCACCTTTACCACCACTGAAGCAGGAGCAGCAGTCACACCAGTCACACCAGTTTAAGGCCAACCCTCAGGTCCACATCAACCAGCTGGCTCCCAGTGCCCTGCTCCTGTCACAGGCACCAAGAGAAGCTGCAGATCTGTTTGCAGCTGTCATACCTGCATAGCAACAGGGAAGTCACTTTGTGCTTCAGGAGGAAAGAAGACATCCACAGCTTTCTTTGGAAAGGGCTGATTCCCAGTGGGTGGTGTGCCAACCTCAATGATATGCAGCTGTGCAAGAGATAATATTAATTCTTGCATCTAATTTATTTAACAATAGATTCAACAATGAAATTACAGCAATTATCTTGCTGCTTAGCCTTAATCCCAAGTTTATGCAAAGACAAACTAAATTAATCTTCCTAAATATTTTCACCAACTAAAGGTGTGGCATCTGATGTTCATGTACCATAGGTGAGGGAAACAGTTAAATATGATCTTTAGCTACCCCTAATTGCTTGGAAGTTTCAGGATTCAGTTAGGTTATTTTAGATGCACTCTTTTAACTTGGTTCACATTCTACAGAGACAGGTTTGAAGATGCTTCTCTGAATCTAGCTCTTATTTTACTCTGGTTTTGCTGTAACTCACTTAATTCCAGCATTGGCATTGGACCATTAACCTCGCAACATTTGCTTTTTTTTTTTTTAAATTTTCATCCAATAATTTGGAAATTAGTTGAATCTGATACCAGGGATCAGCATCAAAGAAAGATCACAACAGCTTTTCCCTCAAGCTTAGCCTGTGAAGCTGAGAGTCACATGTTTCAAGCAGCTAATTAGGCTGGTCATGACATGCCACTTAACTTCTCCACTCACAGATTCTTGCTACACCAGGTAGTCCCAGCTCTGCATGCACCACATGTCATATCCAGACTGACAAAGTCCTTCACTTTCTTCCTTAAATGCAACTTTTTGCATTAAACCACTTGTTCTCCTGGAAGCAGAGAACCAGGGTGAGTCACTAAAGGTTACAGTGTATTTAGAACCAAGCCTTACCTTACCCCCAGCTTGCCCTCTTACTGCAAAACAGAAGAGAGTGGATTCTTCAGCATTCCCTTCCATCTTGAACTGTGCAAAGCTGGCTGCATGTCCCTCGATGGGCTGGGACACTTTTCTGTCCACAGAGTACAGCTGCATTGCTCCCACTACACGGTTTTGCTACACAGAGAAGAACAAGGGTCAGGAAAAACAGACACTGTGACAGTAACTTCATTTAATGTTGGTCAATATGCTGCCATTTCAAGCTTCCTCTTACAACAGCAACTTCAGACTCTTAACCTTGCACTAGTGTTTATATCATTACAAATCCAATTATACAAATGTGAGATTTTCAGTTACACTTAAGTTTGTTAATTGAAGATTGAGACAAGCAATTACGTTTAATAAATCAAACAGATCAATCCTGTTCCTGTGGAAGGAGACAACAAGACAAGCTCTGAGGTTTCCACACCTTCCTGGAGGTAAAGTACCTGTGCAGATATTCCAGTCAGCAAGAGCCATTTCTGCTTGGCATCAGTCCTGTAGTTGATGATCTGGCAGCCAGCGAGGCTGGAGTGGCGATCAAACATCTTCACGGGCTGGGACTCCCCCTCCATGCTCCAGTGGTAAACTGCATTATCCGTCACGAGGGCAACAGTGTTCAGAGAGATCCACTTCCAGAAGGTGACATCATCTGTCATGGTGTGAGCCTTCATCTTGCTCTTCATTTCAATGTTAAAGATTTGCAGCGTTTTCCCAGCTAGAAGACACAGCGTAGTTAGCCAGAGCAGGAGAGCTGCACTAGGACATCAAACCCTGGGGAATTCCTTCAAGAAAAAGCTGTTCTACACTGGCAGACCTTCAGGGATCAGCTTTCCCTTTGAACCAGACCACACTCCTAGGGCTGATTTTACCCATTTGCCACTACTGAGCAATCAAACAGATGTGGAGAATGAGACAAAAGCTTCAGCCACACAAACGGGTCGGAGGATACTTCACGTACACCAAAACCAGGTTACAATCATGCTGAGGCACTTTGGAGTTGAGAGGGAAGCTATGCCACTGGCATTAAAATGTCCACATCTGTTTTAATACTTAAAAGGGCACGACATGGAACAGTCAGGTTGGCAGAGGGCTTTTGTAATTCAGGCTAATGAACCAAAACCTTGGGGTTGCACTAATGGGATACACAGCTACTGACTGCAAACCAGACCGACAGGAACTGTGCAAGGGAAGGAATCTAGTGACCAACACAAGCTCTAGGAGGCAAGAGGAAAAGTTCTCCAAATCACACAGAATGGTGCATACAAACATCCTGAACAGCCACCTGCAGTCATTTCTACCAGTTTTTATAACACAGTGGCCTAAGAAATTATTTCTTCCTGTGGAGAAGATAAGAAAGGTTCTGCCCAGTTCTACTGCTTATAGGAGAGAATGATTTAAGCACACACAGGTGAAGCCCAGGAGGAATAGAAAAGATCCCATGAGACTGAATGCAGGCCAGAATATCTGCCACAGTTACTAACTGTAGGCCAGCTTGAGGAAGTCACAGTGCCACAGGGGCAAGTGCCTGCACTCACCAAGGACTGCTTTAGTCCAAAGCCATTAGCTCAGCAATTGATGCAAGATGTTGAGTCAGGAGCTTCTCCAGAATTTGGAGAAATCTCTCTACTACAGAGTTACTCAGGCTACAGGCAGCAGTTTGTTTCCACATCTAGTGCAGCTGGAGCTTTAGGGTCAAGGGAGAGGACATTCAGGTAACACATTCCTACATGCTAGGCAAGGTATAACAAGGCAAATCTAGACTCGATTCAAAAGGGTCAGTCCTGTTCATAAAAAGCTCAGTATCAAGATCCCAGTGATTTAAGTACACTTTGGGTTCTTGAGTGGAATAATTTTTGGAATCTTAAGGACTCCCTTGTTTGGGAGGGCATGAAAAACCTCTGAGTTTTAGGCCTTCAGTTGCTCAAACACCACTGTTCAGCCATGTGCACCATCAATCTGAGCCATTTTATTCTGCTTTTTCTTGTCATAAAACACAACAGGTACTAGGTACAGTCAATTGAAGTAACTCACCATCTGCACACACAAGAAAGCATTAAAGTTGTGACAAAACAGTAGCACAGTATTAAAGTCAAAGTTAGGTAACATTGGATACATATAAATCTTTCCATTAGCAACACATGCATTTCTAGAATGACTGCACTCAAGGCTTTTTGGGCCTCTCAGGGGAAGAGATGGACACTCCTGGAGACTCCAGAGGAATGACTGTTCTCTGTAACATCAGAGATAGCAGGCTGGCTGACCTTGTACTTCCTTCACCACACAAGTCTTCCCTGCATAGTTTTACTCCTCTTATCACTGGCTGATATAATAAATATGCACTGGTCTCTTTCAGCAAGGCCAAACCATGGCCTTCAGGAATATTTGTCTCCCCTTCCCAGCCCTAGCTTTCCTGTCCCTGAGGAAAGGTTTAGCTGACAGACCTTATATTCTTAGATCAGGTCTCACTTCCCTCTAACATGATTCCTTAAAGCCCACACTGGGCTTCCAGCTCTCCCTGCTCAGAAGCTGCAAGCATTTGGACTGAAGGAAAAAACTCATCCTAATGAGCAGCAAAATGGCAGGAAGCTGAAGCTCCCTGCCCAGCTGCCTCCAGAAGAACTGAAAATGCATTCAACTTAAGCTCCCATTAAGCTGTGGAAAATTGCTACAGGATCCTCCCACATAAAGTACCTGGGAGACTCCAGCCACTCATAAACTAGTTCTACAGAAAGCTCTCCATCCACTCTGACAGCCCTTTATCAGGATTTCCTACCTTTTAATGCAATGACTTTACTGGCAGGGTTCATGATAGCACTGTCAGCTGAAATTGGTCTTCGGATTGGGTTGCTGGGGTCATTCATGTCAATGATCACCACTTGAGCCTGTTCTCCTACTTTCTCTCTGATACAGATGAATTTGTCAGACTCCATTGTCAGAGTGCTGAACCCAATGTTTGCTGGGTTGATGCCCAGATTTTGGAGCTGGAAGAGAAAAAAAAGAAAAAAAAAAGGTTTTAACATTAAATGATTACCTTGGTAAAGCCACAAACAGCTTTTGTGAATATCACAGGAAATAACACACTTTGCTTTTTCTTTTTTTTTTTTTTTGTGACAAAGCAGCCATGCTACCCCAAACCTGCAGACACACAGTGTTGCACAATTTCAACTAAGCCCAGCAGGCTTCCTGGAGAAGCATTCAAGCACTTGGTATCTTGTCTTCAAGGTCCATTTACAACTTAACCATTAAGAACTCACTCTTTGAGCCCCCTCACACGGTTTAAAGCACTCTGAACTCGCCATACTGGTCTTGCAGCTTCAGCCTTCCTCTCACCAGCTTTCCCCCCTGAACTCATCCCCTGCTTTTGACAGCTATCACTATTTCAAGCTTAGCATCACACGTGAGGTGTCTGAGCTTTATCTTTATCCTTGTGGAGCTAAAAAAAGCTGCCTGTCTAGCAATTAGCCCAGGTCTGTCTCGCAGCAGGAGGCACTACTGAAATCAGCAATAGCTCAGCCATGGCCCTGCTCAACACAGAAGTTATCAATAAACCACTTCCTTCTCTGAGCCACAGCCTGCTCCCCTCTAAGCCTTTCAATGCCCACCTTTAAATTAAGTTTCTTGTACAGCTTGCAACAAAACAGTTTAGTTAACAGCAATTTTGCAAAGCCACTGTATGAGGAGGATGTCAGTAGGGAAACTAAGTTTACTGCATTTTTTACAGTGAAAATGAAGCCATGGTCAGTTCATTGTCATATCCAGCTTGTCCACATCTTAAGAACTCTAGTTTCTTATTAGAAGAACTATCAGCTCTAATATTCTGACATTTTTCTTTCTGGAAGACCTTCAAGCCCAAGATGTCCCAAAAAGGGTGAGACCTTCAAAGCCATTTTAGGATGATTGTGCTGGTTTGGAGCACTCAGCTCTTATCAGCTGTGCTCTGCACCAGCTCCAAGGAGGCCATGCCCCAGCTGCTCTGCTCCGGCCTGCTTGCAGTTCCTGATAAAGAGAGTTTTATTCCACTTCCCCTTTGCCCAAGCTCTCCAAGAGCACGTGTGAGGAACAAGTAACATCTGAGCTATGGCACAGCCAGTTAACAGAACAAGCTTCTCAGAAGTCACTTGGATGGATGCTCTAGATTACAAGAATATTTTGACAATAAAGCCAGGAAACTTTCAGGTGACAGCATTTGACAGCTATTAAAAAAAAAAAATCACACCCTAACTCTTTGGCAGGTCAGAACTCTTTCACTCAGACTGAAGTGAGTTTTTGAGGCCCAGCATCACAGAACCTGACCACACATTCTCCAGCCACTTAGAAGATTTTAGATTCGAGCTCAAAAGTCCCTCTCACACTTTGGGCAGTGCCCTCTAGACCTGGCACTCTGGCATTGTACCTGAGCGAGGCAGGGTTAAACACAACCCAATCACAGCCCTGCAGGGAGGGGAGGTTTGAAGATGTGGGAGTTTGATCTGGTAGAGCTGGAGTGACTTACTGGGACGTGGCATTTCCTTTTGCTAGGGCTGCAGGCTTAACAAGGGCCAAATCATTTATCAAGCATTAAATTTCCTTGTTAATTTGGTAGAGGGGGCAGCTGCAGAGAGCTAAGCACTCTGCCTGGCAATAACTCACAGCACTACGCTCAGAGGTTGTCAACAGAGCAAATCAGAGCAGCAAGTCCAGGCAGATGGCAGGACCTCTTAGGGAGGTCTAGACAAAACCACCACATCAAAGGTGCTTGGATATTGCAAGACAGATTTACCTTAATCACCTGCAAACTGCCATCTGCTAAAGCCAGGTCTGAGGCACTAGGCCCAGGTGGGAGAGGGGAGATTTTTAAAATTTCTGTTATCAAAGGAGAGGTATTTCTTTGCAAAGATTTAGAACATTGGCACAGGAGCTCTGGAGAGGTTTTCTAATGGAGGTGCAACCATCAGCAAGGTCTCAAAGTACACAAACTCCTCCTGCCAACATTTCAACAAACCAAGTGTATGATCCACATCTGCTTCAAGGCTCAGGAAGTTGACTCTGATGGTGACAATCTCTGTGTTTGGTTACACAAAAGTGTCACCAGCCAAGAGTGGCACTTGCTTGCCCAGCTGGTAAAGCCAACAGTGAATTTTTTGGCTGCACAGAACTCCTGAGCAGAGACCAACCCCTGGAATATAGGTTGTTTTCCTGCCCAGCCAGGCTGAAGTTCAGGTGAGTGAGGCAGGAATGTTTATAAAGCTAAGCAAAGCAAACAGAGACGAAGATTACTGTTAGGAAACGTGACAGCAAATATTTCTTTGAAGGCTTTTATTCTGAAAATTTCAATACTATTCAATGTACAAACTCAGGAGTTGAACTACAACTAAAGGAGTACAGAGGTTTGGGGTAGATTTTCTACCTCTTCTTCTCTTTAAAACAAAGGGAAAAAACCTCCAAATATTTAATGTTGCACTAAGTCCACTACATTTTACTGATTCATAAACAAAACAAAAAACAAAACAAAACAAAAAACAAAACCAACAAAAAAACCCCAAACAACAACAAACCCAAATCAAAACAAAAAAGGAATTTAAGACATTGCTACATTTTACTACAAAGCCCACTATCTTCAAGAAGATATGAAAGCAGAACTTGCTAACTGTGCTTGGGCAACTGATTTACAGTCTGAGTTATTTTACACCACCATTTGTTGGAAAGATCAGTTACACCAGACTCCTGTTAGGAATAAAGTGTTCTGTGAAATAGCTGCTCCAGTAGAGTGGAACCATGAAACAGATTGTCAGGGACAGCAGCAACTCTTGTGTTGAGCAGAGATGTCGCCTCAAAGGACTCATCTCACCCAAGATCAGATACTTCAGTCACTTGCAGGCTCTGCTGGACCATGGAACTGTGTGACAGCGTTTATCTGAGCAGCACTGAGATGTGAGTCATTGTAACGTAGCAAGGCAATGGCTGATTACCAGAATTATTTTTTCACTGGAAGATAATTCAAGTGCATTCTTGGTAACTTAGCCAGAGATGTTGTCACATGTATGGGACATCAAACTGAATGGTAAAACTGCTGACAGGAGTCTCTTTGTTGACCCCTTCCTGTAATGTTCCCTTTCTTGTGACAGTCTGCTTAGCTGTCAGATAATTTCTCCTTGCCTACAAGGAAGGGCACAGAAGTGCTGAGCACACATTTCACCTCGACTCTCACACTCAACAGGATATAACCACTGCTCTTGTGGCCACAAGCAGCTGCTCAGCCCCTGCCCAGAAACTCCTTATCTACATGCTGCTAGAAACCAGAGCTGGAAAACACCACTAAACTGGAAAATTCCCATTTTTCTGAGAAGCACTTCAGTGTGCAAAGAGTCATATCAGCTCTATCCCAGGCCATGCTTTCCTAGGCTTCGACTGACCAAGGCAGACACCAGGCTACACTTCAGCTGCTCTTTGAATTCCATACATGAAAATTCAGAAAAGCAAACATAAGTCACACAAAACCATTTGTTTGTGATGCTCTCTTAGTGCCTGCGTTTCTGAGAGTCCCACAGCCAGTCCATGGCAGAGTACTTCACATTTCCCAGTGCAAGGTGAGAGTTACAGCTCGTGACAGCCTAGGAAGTCATGCTTTCAACAGATAAGGGACCTCTCTAACACTCAAGAGCTCTCCTATTTCTATAGCCTTCCTATTTTCTGCCTCCCCCTCAGCAGGCCGAGGCACCACCCGCTCTCAGTGGCCACAGACATGCTCAGAGACTGCTTCAGTTCCCCCACTGAGGCTGGACCTGCCGAAACTGGAGTTGAGAACCACTGAATCCCATTCCTTATCTTTGCTGGAGGCTCCAATCCCAGCAGGAAGCACTAAATCAGCACCAGCACGGCCACCGAGGCAGGCAGGGCCCTGCACCTCAGCGCCTGCTGCGAGGGACATGCCCAGAACAGCTCATAAACTGCTTAACTAATTGCTCCTATCCAATTAGTTGACACACACACACAATCTCTCTCTCCACAAGACATTTCAATTCTCTGTTATGTATTTTCCCTCTGTAGGAATACTCTAAACTGGCTGGCTTTAGGAATTTGGATCCACTAAGAAGCAGAAAGCAAGAATCCCACCAAAACAGCATTAGGCACAACAGTCCTGTAATTCCTGACTGCATTATTAACAGAGGATGTAACTGCTCCAAACTAATGCTGTTACAGCAGAGATTGAATGTCTCAGGCTGTATTAAACTCACTGTCAGCACAATATACGGAAGAATTTTGCTGTTTGTCATTTTTAGAGCAAAGTATTGAATTTATATGCTTTATTCTATGATGCCTTGGCTGTCCTGTTCTATTCTCTGGCACAGCTGGGATTCCAAGAGCCATCCAAGCACCACCACACCCCAGCAGCACAGCTGCCATTCAGGTTTGCTCCATCAATGAACAATAGATACAAACCTCCTTTTCCTAGTGTTAAAAAAGCAGTTCTGTCTTGGTATCAAGTGCACAGCCTCAGCTGGCAGTTTTCTCTACCTTGTCTTAGAGAAATATTTCGATTCAGAAGAGTATTAATGCCTTAACCCAGTACAGCAGTGGGCCTGGTCCAAGTTCAATGTTTATTTCAGGGTAGTGTGGTTAAATTAAATGGCAATCACAGTTCATCACCTGCTAATTAGTCTGGTTCCTTCTCACTCATCAAGAACTTGTCATTTTGGAAAAGCTTCACTGACCCACCACAGTTAGCAGCTGTTTTACTTTCGCCCTCGAACACAAACAGGCACACTTTAGGAATCCCTAAAGCCTGCATAGGAGCAACCAGATTTGCAATCATCCCACACAGTGAACTCTGATCTCCCACTACACGCACAGTGGATTGTTTCCTCATAGTCACTTAGGAAAAAAAAAAGAAAAAAAAGAAGCAGCTATATAAAGTTTTATAACATGAGTTTTGATAGCACAGGCATCAGGTTCCTCCTTGAAAATTCCCAAGGAAAGTTTCTGCCCAGGCTGTTGTTGATGTTCCTTGGTGGCAAGGCAGGGATGTACAGCAGACACCACACAGATAACACCTGCACACCTGGGGCTGCCGAGACTGCAGAGCACGTGATGGGATTCTGGTAAACAAACCCTGAAAGCTGACAACACTTTTTGGGTTTATACTCCCCAGAAAGCTCCCTCCCCCCCAGCAAGTTAACTGCTGGTCCAAAGTACACCTTTAGCTCCAGTTTGGGGTACAAAGCACTGTGTCCCCAAGAGATGAGGCATTCAGGAGCAAGGTTCTGGAGCTTTTACCTTTTCATTCCCAAATCACACAGCCAAGCTGCCAACAGCAACAGGTCATGGACTGCCTTGAAGCTGAATGCCAGGACAATCTGTACTTTTTTAACCTTTAATAATGAACTAGGATCACACTGTGTGTATTGATTGATTTCAATAATAGCCTGCAAGAATTTTCTCATTCAAACCCATCACCTGCTTTTTATGGCTAAGGCTCCAGTTGGATCCTTCATCTTTCATTAAGCATAACTACAAACCTGTAAGTGTTGCACAACACCTGTACAACAAGTTTCCTAGACAATGTGGGTCAGGTACAGTTCAAGAAATTGTATTATTGAGTCCATGAGGATTTCCTAGGATTAGCCTGGATAGCAAAAACATTGCAATATCAGTGTTTCTGCTCTCAAAATTTACGTGAGGAACTTCATCAAAAAAGCAATTAACTCCTAGAATCCAAATTCCTCTGAAATTTTTTTTCAATGAAACGAAAGGAGGAAGTTCAGTAGCACTGAGAGCAAGAGCCACGTGCAGCCAGGCTCAGAGGGGTGCACACCCATCAGCTCCTGTGTGCAGCTGTAAAAGATACTGGTTCAGCCAGTGCTCCACACAGAGAAAATGCAAATTCAACCCCAAATAAGCAGATAAAGCAGGCTGGAGGCAGAACAGTCCTGTTCCACCGTAGTGCTGGCCTGCAAGTTCCCAGCACTTCTGGTGTGAAGCAGATGAGTTTCATTATGTAACAGTACTCATGTCATTAGAGACCTGGCAGTGGGTCACATGCAAGGTTTGGGGCTTAAATAATGTATCAGAGGTGCATTGCCTCAATGCTTTTTCAAAAGCTGGGCTGCCCAGAGATGAGTTTCACCTGAGGGCACAGAACCCTCCTGGTTCTGGGCTTTGCCACCACCAGGACAAGGCACTGGCTCGGAGGTGAAGCTCTGGCCAAGTCCTGAGATTCCCCTGTCAGTGCTGCTCACTACAGGGACACCTAAACTATGAATTCTGGCCTGCCTTTAAACTGATATTGGAGTAAAATCATTCACTGCTCAGCTGCCCAGCTAAACAACCACCAAAGCAGCATTTATTTGGACACTACGAACAGCTGTAACCTTCAAATGGGTATTCTGCAATGGTTCTTTTAACAAGGTGCCCAGAAATGAATTGCTTTCCATTTGAGTTGGGGAAAAAAGTCACTGTAAATCATGCAAATCCATCACTACATGAGTGCCCACCACAGCTCCAGTTAGCTGAACACAGACATTGGCACCACAGGGCAGCAGGCAACCAGAAAACCTTGGCCAGGTGTGCCAATGTAGCTTTTACTAGACAAATCCTCCTCAAAAAGGAATGAGACCAGCTTAATAACAGAAACCAGCAGTGAAACCGAGCTTAATAACAGCGTGGCTCGTAGCACTTCGCCCTTCAGACCTGTCAGATAGGAAGTGCCCATTGCACAACTGGATCATCACTTCCAGACCCCTCCCTGTGCTCCAGCTTCGCCCACGGACGGGAGGCACACGCTGCTCAGGGACGGGAACCCCGCAATCATTCCCGCACCGCGGCCCGTCTGGGATGTGCCACCAGCGCCTCCAGGAAGTCACCTTAGAGAAATTAAAGGCCATCACTCGGAAATAAACTATTAGCATGTGCTTGTGGTGCAATGAGAGCTGGGGTTGGGGAGAGGCCAGCGGACACCAGAACTGGCACCTGGGCATCTGCACTGCCACAGCTGCACTGCAGGGAGCCGCAGCAGCTCCCACATTTCACTGCAATACGTGCTTTTTCTTCCAGAAGATGACATTACAAGCGGGAACACCGGCAAAACGCTTTAGTCCGTCCTCAGAACTCCGGAGGCTTTGACACCATTCAAATAAATAAAATTAAGCGGCACACGGACACAGCTCGGCCACCTGCCCAGCTCACCCCCCGTGCCTTGCAGACCCCGCGCTGGGCCGGGATTTTCCCCCCGGCGCCGCTCCGGGAAGCGCAGAGGAACCCGCGCCCCGCCGGCCCGGCCCGCACCGCCCGGGCACCGCGCCAGCCTCGCCCACCCCGCCGGGGCACGGCCCGCGGGGCAGCGGCAAGGGCGGGATGC